>JARBER010174030.1:0-15859 GCA_030265075.1 Balanus glandula
AGATTCAGTTTATCAACTCGCCTTCGGCTCGTTGATAAACAGAATCTTTAATGCCACTCGTGCATAAAAGTATAGTAAACTTGCAAACTACATAAAACACAATTATATAAACGTGTTTATTAGTGGGTGTACGCGATTTTTCATAAGTTGCATTTCGAGCTCAGTAGAAAAAAGGAAAATGGTATAAATGGATATATTTTCAAAGAGTAAAGAACTTGTCACCTTGGTGGGCGTAGGTACACAAGTCTACATTCTCATTGTGTTGAGCATTGTTATGCTTTTGGCAACGATACACATGTTCAGCACTAAAAGCAACACAGCAGCAAAGCTCAACGATGGACTAAATCAACTTAACTAAAGCGCAGTTAAACAAACACTTCTTATGACTAGGATGTGGTTCACAGAAGAAAAGAGCAGAACATGCATAGATGATCGTAAGCGATAATAATCACATATGGCCTAATTTTTATATTTTTTATCGATCGAAGCCAATTACATTCTTGTAATCGCTTGGTTTGTGACCTTGGAAGCTTAAGCACTATCACCTTGCTGCTGCGCAAAGCGGACGCGGGTCTATTGGAAAATGTGAGGCATACAGCGCCAGAATCCCGTCGTCCAGCGTGACTTTGTTACGAACTCTCCAATACATTTGAACAGGCTCAGGATCCGCGTCACTCGTCGCCTTCATTATGTTCGCTGCGGTGTCAAGCGCAAATATCGGCTGAACAATGCATGATACATATATGAGTGCAACACTCTTTATAAAACCTAAGGAAGCACGTGAATATTACAAAATATTACAACACGTGTTGAAACATGTGCCAAGCCTAGAAGCGCCATTGAAAGTGAAACTAACTCGTAGCGTGGTGTTAACAACATCAGATACACCACTTGTATCCTGGTAACAAATTTAGGCTCTCAAGCGCTCCAGTACACAATGTTTGATACTCGTCACCAAATATCACCAGCAGGTACAGTCTGAGAACGTTAGCAACTCGACAGTATCGGTTACTACAGTACCTTACACTCTGACAGTGTCCGTCAGTCCCTGTTCCTGCAGTGTCTGACAGTCTGACATCGTCAGACGGACCGTCGGTGACTGAGCAGGAGAAAGTCTGGTGATACATCGAACAAAATCACACTTCTTCTGGTTCACACAGCAGTGGCTCACATCGGGTTCGGATCATTAATATGACGTAACGTGACGCTAAGAGTGGAAGCTGCTTCACTGAAACGTTGAGCGTGAGCAGAAAGCGTGACTCAGATCTTCTGAGACGTTGGTTGGAAACTTCACTGGAAGTTAGCGTATATGTCGAAGGCCTTCAGCCAGGCCAAGGCCACGTCGTAGCACAGCTCAAATTGTTTCTGAAATGGAAATACAAAGCGTCAAAGCCGTAATGTGCGCAGCTACAAAGAGACTTGCCAGCCTTGAGTTGAGACTTGCCAGCCATTGTGTTGGGACTTGCCAACCATTGACGCTTGCTAAACTAATTTCATGTCGGTGACACCATCGACAGAAAAAAACTTTCGTGCACGTTTATCCCACAAAGAACAAATATTAACAAATTAACAAAGGAGCATTACCGTGGTTGCCCTGCTCGAAGACGGCTTGCTTTGGGGTTTCAACGACGGACAGGTGCCGGTATCGTAAGTACATGTGCCAGTAATAACAAGACTATCTTTGAGAATGGGAGGGAGTAATTGTCATCTAGAAGCCATTATAAAATGCCTGAAATCTTTGTTCAAAGACCAGCAGGTCAGGACCAACAACATTACAAACCCACTAAGATATGAAGTTCAATGGTGAAACACCCAAACAAGTGAATGGTAGTGGATAGTCAGTTAATGACCAACCATGCGTCACTGTCTAAAAGCTGGATATCAAAAATGCAATCTACCATCATGACGAATGATTAGAAGGCAACTGACTCCACCATCGCAGTCTTCCCTGAGCCGCCTTCACGCCAGACGCAAACTCCGCGGTTTTCACCCACAAAATGCATGCAACACACGTACATACATACATGAATAAAGTCCGCATGCATTACGCATGCGGAAGCGGAGCAGGCAACTGGTGTGAATGCGCCTTATGTTGGGTGTCTGTGGCTCTGGCGCGCCGCCGCTGACCTACTGACCAGCGTTCCGATGAACTGAGGCCGGCTCTTGCGCACTGTGGACACGGCCATCACCACATCCACCTCCTGCTCCTCGGCAATCTGCGCCATCACGAACGCACAGGCGAGGAACAGGCCGCAGCCCGTCACGCCAGTTCTGCCAACAAACATCAGCCCGTCACGCCAGTTCTGCCAACAAACATCAGCCCGTCACGCCAGTTCTGCAAACAAACAACAGCCCGTCACGCCAGCTCTGCAAACAAAGCATTAGCCCGTCACGCCAGTTCTGCAAACAAAGTATTAGCCCGTCACGCCGCTCCTGCGAACAAACAACAGCCGTAACGCCGGCCATAGAAATAAGCTGCCGCACCGGCCCTGTAGAAAACATCGTCTACCGTACAGACCATGGCCGTACATGGCCGTACCGTACAGACCTGTCTTATAACTGGCAGTGCCTGTTGACACGGTTAATATTGCGTGAGTTCTGCAGAGAAGTACAGAAATGTTTGGACAATAGTCCCGTAGTTAAATGATATTGGGAGTGATATCACTGAATCAACGTACTGATCCCTACTACCTCGGGTATCGCTAGAAGCAGGGGGGTGGGAAGCAGGTAGGGGGGGGGGACTCCAATGCTCTCTTTTCATGACGTTTATGTGTATTATAACTGCATGCATACTCTACTTGGGACCGTATATCCAAGTACATAATCACATGAACTACAAATTTTTAGCACTCTACAGTTTATCAAAGATATCAGAATTATTCTCAAGACACAACAACTAATTAAACCACCAAAATACTACATCCAATCTCAAGCAAGTTGTTTGATGTCACATCGCTGTGATAATTCCTTTCCAACCGGCCATTGCCGGAGTGATTTCGTGGGAGGACAGTAGCCGCACATACCTGCACACGACTGTCGTCACGCCGCCGTAGTTGTTGGGCATGGAGTGCTCGTAGGCGGCGTGCAGGCTGACGATGTCATCGGCCGACGGCAGGCTGTCGGAGCGCGCGGCGGCGGACGGCAGGCTGTCGGAGCGCGCGGCGGCGGACGGCGGGCCGCCCACAGCAGTCTGGCCGAACGGCAGCAGGAACAGACGCACCTCCTGCGTCGAATCCATCTGGGGCGGCGACAACAGCTCAGCCAGGCATGTGTGGATGTATGTACGCGATGAGTTACGCGCTCTGATGAAGGGATATTTCTATGGATTAACTCGACCGGTTTATGCGTTTTTTAATGAAGGGGTTTGAGCTCTACTGTCAGGTAGTTTTAGATGGGAAATTTTAAGTGCGGTTGTGTGAGTCCGAAACAAATATTTTGATAGGAGCCCTTTTCGACGATGGTTGGTCTAAAAGAACGTTTTTGCTTTTTTAGAGGAACTCCAAAGTCATGATTTTAGTAGCGTTGGTTTCGAGGCCTGATGACCAGATGCTGCGACTGGCAGCCACGGTGTTAAGAGTCGCGTAGTTCTACACGCGTCATTGCTACCTGGCCATTGGTGAACATGTTCAGAGTGATGTCCAGCGTCTCCACCGGGCCGGGCGTCCTGTTCTTCAACTGCGCCGAGATACTGCCGTAGAGCTCAGGCTCTTCTGTAGTTGGCCAGAACACCTGACGAACAACGGAAAGGCGAGCTGAACGCTGCAGCGCGAACAGAAAATATGCGGTGATCAAAGTATCTGTAGATGTCTCACCAAGCACCACTTAGCCACCATTAATTTGTTGAAATGACACGCAAGCTCAAAGGTTTGCTGATGAATAGACGATATCAAAGGAAAATAGCACTGTATAAGCTCTTAATGAACTCACCAGCCTACATCGAACCAGCACACAACCCTGTCCTGGATCCAAGCCAAGGTCTACATCGCCGTGTGGCCACTCACGTCAGCCGGCGCCAGGTCGTTCATGACGACGACCGTCTGCGACTGTTTCTGGATGACCATCTGCCAGAAGAAGAAGCGGCGAGCCGGCAGCGGCGCCTCTGTGGCGATGAACGCGTCCGGCTTCTTGAAGCCCTGCACGTACACGGCGTTGATGTAGTTGTCGCGGTGGTTGCCGTGCAGGAACACGCGACTTTTGTCCTCTGCGGCGGACAGCGGTGGCCCTGGTCAGAAGCGCGTACACGGAATGCAAGCACATTGCACATTGCACAACGCACGCAGGCACGGACTGTGCCGGAGCTGCTTCGAAAGCCGAAAGGAACCCCGACGAATTTCAGTGATTTGGTCAATGGTCAAGCGAGTCAGCAAGACACTTCACATACCGCGTGGAGCAGAGCAGCCGCCTCACCTGGTCAGCGTCACACTTCACGGACCGCGTGGAGCAGAGCAGACGCCTCACCTGGCAGAATCTCCGGCGAGCGGTTCTTGCCCTCGAGCTGTTCGGCGCGCGCGCTGGTGAACGAGGCCTGCGGCGGGTTGGAGGCCAGGTAGCTGAGCTGCTGCTCCAGCTCGGACGGTCCGTCGGCCACCGACTTGAGCTGCGGCAGCCGCGCGGCCAGCTGGGCGGCCGAGACACTGGTGGACGGCGACACGAGCAGCTCCACCAGCACCTGGTGCACCAGCTGGTACTGCGGCAGGTTGGCGCACAGGTTGGCGCGCTGCTCTCGGATGACGGTCATCTGGCGGTACACGTCCACCGCCTGCTCGCAGCGGCCCATCTTGTGCATGGCGTCGATCAGAATCACGGTGCCCGTCCGGCCCACCCCGGCGCTGTCGGCCAACAAGAGCGCCGCGTTAGTGATGAGTTGCAACTAGTGCGTATTCGCACGCACGCACTCGCACGCAAACCTACACCACACGTCAAAGCGTACACGCTTCACACACACGTCGGTCCGAGGCCGTCTGGCACGCTTACCTACAGTGGACGAGGTCCGTCTGTCACGCCTACCTGCAGTGGACGACCGTCGGTCCGTCTGGCACGCCTACCTGCAGTGGACGAGGTCCGTCTGGCACGCCTACCTGCAGTGGACGGGGTCCGTCTGGCACGCCTACCTGCAGTGGACGACCGTCGGTCCGTGGCCGTCTGGCACGGCGTCGAGCTCGCGGATGAACCTGGCCAGCGACGACGGGTACAGCGGCACGCTGTGGTCAGGCCAGGCGGTGTAGTGCAGCTGGGTCACCTGCCGACAGCGCAGAGGGCAGACACGCTTCGTCAAGGCAGAGCGATTCCGGAGGAGCGCCGTTACCAACCGACCTAAACGGGACCACTGACTGCACTGTGTTCAATGACTCCGTGTGTAACAGTTGAGATAGTTTTCTGTGTCAAACTGCTCGTAGTGGGGATATATTATTATTAGCCCTGCTGCTGCTCTGGTGACAGCATACTTTGCTGCATTAGTGTCCACATGACATGACGAATCATTGTACCGCTTTGCTGTCCATATTGTCGAGTAGCTTACTATACACAACGTGGAATAGGTAATGGAAATAATTATAAAAAAATAGATTATCCAAAGCTTCCGGTATATTTAGATACTGCTACTGAGCACTTGATGAAGCGTTTATATAATTCAGAGGTATAATAACCTTGAAACATACGAAAAGGTTCAAGATAGGAAGCTGACGAAGGCTAGCTTAGCCTAAGGAAGATAGGAGAGGGGAGGGCGTCACCTCTAGGTACTAAGTTGTGGCGGCGAGTTGCCCGCACTTCCCCAAGGCTCCGATGCCACTGGTTGTATGATTTAAGCGACATTAGTCGGTGCAGCCCTAGTTTCATTCCTATCTCATCGGCCAGCATCTCACGGCCGACTTCCCGGCGCCTTCTCCCGTCGTTTCGTGGTCCACTTACCAGCCTTCTCCCGCCGTGTCTTAGTCAACTTACCGGTCTTCTCCCGCCGTGTCTCAGTCAACTTACCGTCCTTCTCTCGCCGCCTCGCTGCAGGGAGAATGTCCTGACGGTGTAGTCGTTGGACATCCGCTCGTTCTCCTTGTGGACGCTGAGACTGAGCAGCCACAGCGGCTTGTCCTCCGGCCAGTACAGGTCGCACTTCTTCTTGTCGCTCTCCACCAGGTTGGTGAGCATGACGATCCGGGCCACCTTCTTCTCCCAGACCATCCGCCAGAAGTCGAAAATAGTCTTCGGTTTCGGCCCCTGGGTGGCGATGTAGGCCTGAGGCTGCTGGTATCCCTGCCACAAGTGAAAATGACATTATAAAAATATATGACAGGATGTTATATGTCATGGGTTTGTCATAGATAATGTATCGCATGTGTCAAGCCTGCTCTAAGCAAAACTGCTAAGCATGTGTAGTGCCTGCTCTAAGCAAAACTGCTAAGATACTAAGCCGGAATGAATAACAAACTTGCATGCTTATTGCTTAGTGATATATTTTTTTATAAACGCCTTCAACGAATATCGCGTTGGTATGCCGCCTTACAATAAATACAGAACATAACGCCAAAGTCTGATATCATCAGTCAGTGGCGGGCACGTGCCATGGAGGCAACAACGTAGGATTTCCTCTAAGCCACCAAAAAATAAGCCGTAAATTAATATAAAGCCGTTGCAGGTGTTGCGCGATGCGCATGGAACAGCCCGCGCCAAGCTGAGCCTGAGTTTTCTACGCCCTGTCGGGGGTTGGGTGAGGTTGAACATCCCAGAACTCAGCTCCCATTCGGAGTAGGCGACGTAAAAAGAAGCACTTATATAGCTCAAAAAGGTATGTCGACCTATATTTTTCCTTTCTCTGGTTCAGGGCAATACAGAATTATAGATGTTACCAGAGTTCATCAAATGTCAAATTGACCAAGTAACATGTTCAGGACTGCTCCAGAAAACACCAGATATCTCAATAAATATGACGGCTAGGAAACGATGAAACAAGGCAGTAGAAAACTCTTGAAACATGTAATCACCCCAAGTGATTACACGTTTCAAGTGCAAGACACACGTAATCACCTTAGGTGAATGTATCTTGGTGTCTACGTGTCTAAATTTGAGGTCAGCTGAACAGGATAGGTTCGCTACATCTCTAGTCTATCCTTTTACAAATATGTTGAAAAAACCAACTTGTTTATAAACCACACACACATTCCAAGGCCGTATGCTGCGCTCGGCCAGAACCAAAAAACAGGGATCGGTCGTCTACTTATGACTCCCAGTCACGCCAATATTGTTTATACTTGCGTTGCGTCACTTTTGCTTCTGCAAGGACAAGCTAGCATATTTTACTGTCATGAAACATATTTTCCTTTTATTTTCAAACTTGTCCAATGCTTATCATTTCTGCTGCATATATAGGTAGTTAATAGCACATCCTTTCGACTACGGAAGATGAGGGGGTAAAAAGATCGGCAGCCACCCCGTTTGGTTTTGCCAGCAGGGTGGCTGTCGCCTTTACCCCCACTAGTTCGCCACCCCTGCCCCTTCTACTGTGCTGTATATATGTGCTGCATATAGTAAAAGGTATTTATATAAATTATAAATATACATACTTGGGAATACTTGTGTGCGTGGTGTGGATGTTTTGACGTTGGAGAACCCCAAGTATTTAGAGCATTCTCAAATTACGCATCGATTGTCCACCCAAAATGGCATGGGATGAGCAATGGCGTAGCCAACGGAGGGGGCGGGGCTAATGGGGCCATGGTCCCTCCTAAAAGTCAGGCGGGCCCCTCTGGCGACCCAAGCGAGGGCCCTCTGGGGCCGAAGGCCCCAGTGTTTAGATGATCTCTGGCGCCCACAAACACCTTACGTCGCATAAAAGAACGCCCATGAACCTAACAACTGCTAACACGAATAAATAACAGCAAATACTTGCTCGTTAAATATATGCAAGTGTAAATACGTAGAAAAACGCCCAAACCAGTATGGAGAAGGCCCTCTATCAGCTGTTAAAGGGCCCTGTTGATCTGCAGAGGGCCCATTGTCGGCATTTAGAGGGCCCCTATCGGCATTTAGAAGGCCCCTGACGGTATTTAGAGGGCCCCTGACAGCATTTAAAGGGCCCCTGTCGGCATTTAGAGGGCCCCTACTGTCATTTAGAGGGACCCTGCTGGCATTTAAAGGGCCCTGCCGGCAGTTAGAGGGCCCCTGCCGGCATTTAAAGGACCCCTGGTCGCTGGGAGGACCCCCTGAGCTGATTGGCCCCTCCCTGAGCAAATGTCTGCCTACGCCCCTGGACATGACTTCACTAAAAAACCATCACCTCCCAAACAACCTCACCAATTTCAATAGCATTTCCACAGAAAACGTAGAATGTATGGTTAATAAAGTACAGCAAGTTTCACGTCGATAACATTCATATATTTCAAGGTATGGAGAAAATCCGCAAGGGGGTAAAATTTGCCCCGCCCCTAGCTCCGGGCAAGTCAATAGGGGGTATTTTTTGAACCTCTATAGGGCGAAAGCGAGGACTACCGTAGGGCGAGGGCAAACTTTTAAACCAAACAACATATGGCAACGCGATAATAACGAGCATATTTACTGTCATGAGGGTAATCTAACAGCATGTAATGTGTACGTTTCAGTTCAACGGATGACCTTTAAGGTTAAGTGAATGATCAAAGATGAGCCACGTCCCTGATAAAGCATGAGTCGGTGTAGCGCATAGTGTAGCTTCCGAACAGAGAGTGATAGAAAGACAACGTAGACGGTAACGTGTTGTCTGTCATAAGGATAATCCAAATACATCACAAGCTGAAAACCTAGGTCAACTGGTGACCTCTTGTCAGGCAGGTCTAGCATGACCTTGACAACAATGACATAGTTATTAGTCTTATACACTGCCAATTTGCAAATGATGCATATGACTCGTGCACAGAAAGCTACTGAAAATGTCAGCATGATGGGCTGCAAACTTAAAAAGTTATTTGAAAACACCCAGTAGGGCGAGGATCAACATAATTAAAGAATAACTTACGTCGACATAGTTTGCATTGATGTAGTCGGAAAACTCATCGTCTGGCAGCTTTTCCAACTTAACCCTGGTGTCGTCGTCTGAAACAGTTACCAAAATATGTAAATATCTGAAAATAAATAAGCATTTCTGTATTTACAGGCTGAAGGACGACGGTTGACTGAACATTGTAAATTCACACTATTTCCAAAACAGCAATCCTAACAATGCTACCGACATCAACATGGGCGAATCCATGGGGGAGGGGGAGGGGGGGGGGCTATGGTCCCTTCCAAACAACCCCAAATCAGTCTAGATTTGACACATTTCCTGAAATACTAGAGTATCTAAGGAAAGTTTCCTAAGAAAAGCTTGTTTTAGGTCAGTGATATATGCATAGACAAGCAAGCTAATACGAGTTTTCAGAATTGCTTTTTTTCATTTGGCTCCTCCAAACGGGAATCATCCACCCGTTCGAGTCCGCCTTTGCATCTTAAGAGGAAAAAACTCCTCAGCTTTTGTTTATTTTTTACATTAAAGCCCTCGGAGACTTGAATCAGAATATACAAAATGAATAAGTGATGAACTGTATGAGAACGGTATTCCCTGTAGTTGACTGTAACGTATATTTATTTTCAAAACTAGTATCTAATAAAAAAAAACTCGAGTAACTTGAGTCTTCACCTCAAAACAGTTGTATTTTTAGCCAAAGAAAATATGCTCGCAGTTAGTTCAGTAACGACCAACTGCGCAAAAACCACATCCTTGTTTCTTATAATAAATTTAGCCGGAATGTTCTGTGTGGAAAATGGACGGATGTCCGAGGTCAGCGCCCATACTAAGCAGAGTTGTTGCGCAAGTCCTGAACTCACTACCCGAGCGCGCAATTCCTGTTGTCCGGCTTTTTTTTTAGGTACGAAGTTTTACGTGCCGACATACCTGGACACAGTCCATCCTGATCACTGACGTCACCTGACCTTGATTGTGACCTCTGCCACCGAACACAGGCCATGTCAGTCAGGAGCAAATAGCAAGCGCTGAAGCGACTCGAACCCGAGCTGCCACTATCGTCAGAAATCCAGGCAAGAAACCCAACGCTCTCCCACCGAGCTACCGGGACGGACTCCTTGACATTGCAAATCTCCCATCAGCCGAGCGCTACCGTCCGCGGCCTGACGAGCTTCAGCCGAGGGATGCGCCGCACATACATGGTATGAGGTTGCCGTATCGGTTCTTGGTGATGTTCTGCGGCAGGCGTCCGTAGCCGTGCGGTCGGCGCAGGCCGGACGGCAGGCTGTTGATCTGCGCCTGCAGCAGCTCGGTGTGGCGCACCGTCTCCGGCAGGGCGGCCAGTGAGATCCGCGTCTGGTTCAGGTACTTGGGCTGCAGCCAGACGCGGGCACGGGGCGAGAGTGAACGTGGGATGCAGAGAAAAAAGAAACAGGGACACAGACGGCGACTGAGGTAAGGACAGATACAGACACGGACGTGAATACCAGATTTTCAGGCAGACAGAGACAAAGGCAGGAACAGAGACAAAGGCAGGGACATATACAGAGACAGAGGCAGAGCCAGACACAGAGGAAGAGGCAGAGGGAAACAGAGACAGAGGGAGAGACTGATACAGAGGGAGAGATAGAGACAGAAGCAAAGACAGGAGCAGAGACAGAGACAGGAACAAAGATTGCGACAGAGACATATTAAATGCTGACTACGGCAATAGAAACCTCACATTTCTGACTCAAATGCATAAGTAATATATGATGATAAAACTTTGGTCACGATTCAATGAGACAAGGGATCCAGACTTGCCCTCTTGGTGAGTTGTGTAATTTTGTCCCCACAAGAGGGAACTCAAAATTGTTCGACATATATGAATGAGACTAAAAGCCATGTTCATATCTGACGGTCAATTTTGAGTTCCCTCTTGCTGGGGAAAAAATTACAGAAGTCACTATGAGAGCGAACCCAAAGTCCCGTATCTCTTCGGAACGTAGTCATTGCCATATTTGACACAAACACAGTTGTTTTAAATGGTTACTTCGCCCTTCAATACGTCTTCCCGTCGGCGATCATAAGAAATAAAAAATGAATAAATAAATAAAAAAATTAGTCCAAACGTTTTAAATGGATGGATTGACGAAGTCAGAGCCCACGCTAAGTAGAGCTTGTTGCGCAGGTCCTGACCTCTACCGTCCGGTCGGGAAATTCCAGGTATATACAATATACATGGCATAATTTGTTGGCGAAAATTTAACGTGCCTTCATGGGCGGACACGGTCTGCCCCGCTCACAGACGTCAACTGGCCTTCAGTGAGGCTGCTACCAGCGGCCGCAACCATCACAGTCTAGAGCAAATAGCGAGCGCCAAACGACTCGAACCGGGCTCTAACTATCGGTTGAGTCACAAGCCCAGCGCTCTACCGACTGAGCTATCGGGCGGGCAAATAAATAATAATAAATAAATAAATAAAATAATAAAATAAACCGCAGAATCGCACCCCGCACTGACTCGCATGCGGGTGCGAGTCTGCGGGGTGGCAAACATTTTACTCACTTTGAGGTAGTTAGGTCATGGTGGTAGGTAGCTTGTGTGTCGGAATGGTCGCATACTGATACAACAGACAGTAATATGTGTCAATATTGTCAATGGTATTATTCAACTTTCAAGAAATACTGGCAGGATAAAAACTGTGCAGCCTCACTTTGCCGGTCGAGGGGATTCACACCATGTGAGTTTCTCCAAAGATACATAATACAATTGACAATATTGATGCAGGATACTATCTTGCGTGCAAGTCTGCAACTTCTCCGATACACGAGCCACCACCCACTCCGATCTAACTAGGCACCTCAAGGTGAGTGAAATATGTGCCAAACCGCGGACTCGTAACCGCGTGCGACTCAATGTGGGACGACCTGTAAATTAACTAGTTCTCCTTCTATTTCTTTTTATTAGAGCACGGGCTTAAAATATTATAAATATAAAAAAATATCAAATTTATATTTATTTTTGTAATTATAAAATGACCATACATTGCGTCAATTCAGGACAGAAGGTCGCACATGTATTAAATGTGTTTGAATTTTGATAGACATGTAGCGTTGGAAAGGGAGTGGGAGTTAAAACGCCACATTCTCTCGACCAAAAGCCAAATATATTTGGCTGAAGTCTTTTCAGCTAAGAAAACTTGCAGATCAGGGTTTCTCGTCAAAGGCTACACAAATGCTATCTCAGTTTAAAACCTCATGGTGAATATCAAATATTTTCTTTAGGCATTTTACCTGGGCACCTCTTTGAAATCTTGCTTAGCGTGTAAGTACACACATTGTGCATTGTACATAAATACGTACCGATAGGTTTGCATAGAGCTCCTCTGGGTCGTCGACTCCTGGCGGTCTCGGTTCCACGTACATGTCTTGTGTTTCGCCGCCCAGCCGCTCCAGAGGCAGGTGACCCGGAGTGACTGGTAGAAATATAAACAATGGGGTTGAATAGAAGTAGTGGTTTGTCACGCCTACAAAATCAGAGTATTATCTGGATTAAAAAAACTTCTCACACACATCATAGACAGCCTTCCATCATAAAATTAAATCTTAAATTTTCGTATTTTGTTTTAAGACGCTTGATGCGGTTTCGTGACGACATGAAAATACCTGGGAAGCGAATTAATGCCGATACCCCGAAAGTAGCTCTCTTTTCGAATGTCCATACTCCATGTTCCGAATATTGCTGTGAAATGTGCATAACAAATTCACGATTTTGTAGCCACGCAAAAGATGTCGGATTAGCGTCATTTTCGGTAATTATTTTTGCATTTCGTGAAGTTGCAATTGAGCTTCACTGGCGTAGTTTTTATCCATTTCTGGGATCATTTAAAATATGTATTTAATCTTTTGAATTTATATAATGAAATATCCTTGCTTTATGAACCAGAAATATCAGTACCTCGCCAAGCTGTCCATAAACCAGGGCTGGCTCCACGTGTTCTCGGTTGGAGGGGCAGATTTTTTCAGATTTTCTTGACCAAATTGACCCAACCAGATTGCAATGTTACGCAATATAGGTATTTACCGCAATACAGATCCCGGGTGTTTCTGAAAATACTGACACATTTCATACGCTTCCTTCGTTGGTGTTTATTGCAGCAGATACATAGTCGGGGACCTAAATCATTCTATGATACTCTGCAATTCATATGCACCATCTCGCATCACTGTATGTTTACTGTTCCTAGTTCTAGAGCACGTGTTCGAAATATGCACCATTTCTGGCCACGCAGATCTCTACCGACGGCGCACATCTTCGACCACCTTCTGACACTCCTCGACACTTCTTCGACCACCACGCGGTGCACGTCTCTGGATGGAGGTCGCGTTCTGCTACCACGTCTGGTGGTGTTTCGCACTAGAATCGGCTGTTTTGCTAGTCTACCATGCCGTCAAGGAAAAATTGTGCCTCATCAGTAAACCACACTTTTTCCAACAAAAAACCGTTTCCTCGCATTTCTGCTGAATCCATTGACGGAATGTCGAACGAACAATCTTGTCGGCTTCAGTTGGTTTGCTCTTCATAGCTGGGTTGTAGGGGTAAATATTTAAGTCCTTTTTGATAATCATTTGCGCGGTGGAACTGCCGCAGCTCGCTTCTTGCCCGTGGCGCTGGTGAGATTTTCTGGGGTCATTTTCAATGAGCGCGCGTACAGAGTGAAACAACTTTTTCCTCCCAGAACCAGACTTCTGGAGCTTGTTAATATTTCTAGCTCTCAGGTATTTCTCAGTTAGGGAGAAGGTAGTATTCCTTGGTGTCGTTGGCCTCACTTTGAAAAAAGGTTGTAAAAGCATCTCTGCGTTGAAATCATCGACTCAGTTTCGAAGTAAAATTGCACTATTTTAGCTGTTTTTCTTCGTACTGTAATACCACATGGTCAAGAATGACATATTTAGTGTCAAACAAATTGCAATGAAATGTGCTTTAAGCTCGTGTATCGAGCAAGTACAATTGCTTGCATTTTGTACCCCTAGTACGTCCACCAAATGTCAGTATTTTCAGAAACACCCGGTACTTATGGACTGCCTATGTCAACGTGCTATTGACATGTACTAACCAGGTGAGACTGTAATAGCCTTGAGCACATCAGGGATTGTCTCAATACATGATAATAGAACCTGAATTATCGGTCATATGCGTATCATTCTTGCTGATCGGTGAGCTGACTTAAGCTATACGAGCTTAAAGCTGCTTTGACTAGCTTTTCATGGACTCATTTATAATCACAAACTACCTGAATTTTCCCTACTCCAATACGTATTGCTCCCCCCCCCCCCCTCTTCTTCAGCATACCCCTGCGGCATCGTCTCCGAGAGCGTGACCCTGCTGACCGTACTTCTTGCAGTCCTCCTCACGCCGCCGTGCCCTCTCGTCTGTTGCAGCGGTCGGCGGGCGGCGGCGGTGGCGCCTCTGGCGGCGGCCGGCTGAACTCGGCCGGCCTGCAGGAGCGGCTGGCGGAGAACCGGCGTCAGCTGGCGGAGCTCGGCGCCCAGCCCGACCCAGAGCTGGCGCAGTACCTCGAGGACGAGCGCGTGGCGCTGATGCTGCAGAATGACGAGTTCATGGACGAGCTGCGCCGCAACCGCGAGTTCATGGACGCGCTCGATGTCGGTCAGTGGGCGGCGCCAGTGTGGAGATGGCTGGCTGGGTTGGTTGGGGACGGACAACCTCATTCCGCCGGGCGTGGCTTGCTGTGGCGTGTGCTGGGTGAAGATGTTTCCGCCCTCGGACGGAATCTGAACTCTACTGTATATAGATAGTGGGATCTCACGACCTCGCGAACATCACTGTCAAGCCGACTATGTGAACTGCTTACTTGAATTGAGCTTAGCACCCTTTAGAAGCTCCGCATGTGACTCGGATGCTTTGTGTGTACCAGCCTTGTGTGATTATTTTTTCACAGATATCCATTTTGCTTGGTGTCTTTTGGGTATTTGCTTTCTTGATTATTTGAGGGTAGTTTCTGTGGTTTTGTGATTATTTGAAGCTAGCTTAGGGAGCATGCTTTCTGTTTACCCGTTTGAGTTAGTTTTCTTTACGTGCCCGGGCTTTTGTTCGCAGACACTGCACATTTAGAAGGCCCTCAATGGCGCGACTACGGTAAGTGACGAGGGCTCAACAACGACAAACGCTCCTGCTCCTGATACTAGATCCTATATTTTCAAATAAATGTATTGCTTCCACATAATTCACAAAAATTGCAGCCGTTGCCTGTGACTATGCATATGCAGTTCAACATATTATGTTTTGAGCATGCTTGCTCGTAGTTAGTCAGTTCAGTCTTAAGCGCTGCCGGTACCGGTGATCGCCAGGTTAGGTCCGTCAGACCCTAACCACAGTCTCTTCTGAATGGTCATATCGACAGCCAACCGGAGGTCGCGGCGCTGGATGCTGACATCACGCGCTTCACTCGAGTCTGGCTCAGCGTTATTAAAAACCACAGCCTCGTACTATAAAATATATTGATTAGAAAATGAAACAAATTATACGACAGTCTCTGTCTGTACGGACAGTCTCTGGACGAGCTGTCTGACTCGGCCACTGTGTGTCTGTACGGACAGTCTCTGGACGAGCTGTCTGACTCGGCCACTGTGAGTGTCTGTCAGAGTCTCTGGACGAGCTGTCTGACTCGGCCACTGTGTGTCTGTACGGACAGTCTCTGGACGAGCCGTCTGACTCTGTGTGTGTCTGTCAGAGTCTCTGGACGAGCCGTTTGACTCGGCCACTGTGTGTGTCTGTCAGAGTCTCTGGACGAGCCGTCTGACTTGGCCACTATGTGTGTCTGTCAGAGTCTCTGGACGAGCCGTCTGACTTGGCCACTATGTGTGTCTGTCAGAGTCTCTGGACGAGCC
>JARBER010174140.1:0-15857 GCA_030265075.1 Balanus glandula
TCGTCTCTCGTCTCTCGTCTCTCGTCTCTCGTCTCTCGTCTCTCGTCTCTCGTCTCTCGTCTCTCGTCTCTCGTCATACCGCTCCGCTCTCATCACGCGGTATGGTGTCTGGCTCTGTAACGCAGTCTCAGCCCGGGAGTGTCGGCTCGGGTCGGCTCGGGTCGGCTGGGTCGGCCGACCCCCGCCGTCTTCCCGCTGCGACACCACAGGGGGCCGTGTTGGATCCAGTATCGTCCGGTGCCGATACACTCAGAGCGAGCGAGAGAGCGGGACCCGAGAGAGGCGGCGAGGCCCACCGACCCGGCCCCCGGCCCGGCGCAGACAGGAATCGGATCAACTCCGAGCATGTCGACAGTATGGATCATGGTGTAAACTGGCAGCATCAAGCTTAAAAGACAGTGTTTGTTGTAGCTTTTTTAAGATAAGTTTTTGCTGTTTGCGCTTACAATGTTGACTCTAGGGAGTAGCAGATTGGTCAATGATTTAACTTTGTTTATAATAATTCAACTGGAATTTGTTTCGGAATATGACAGATTTTATAACTGTTTGACTAACGGATAGCAATTTTTGAAATGTTTCCATGGTACTCAAATAATTCTAATATATTTTGATCATTTCACTTTTGGTTCAACATTGAAACAGCATTGACCAATCCTTTGTTAAAATCTGTCATGTTTCCATGGGAGGTTTGTTTCAATCATCATTCGTTAATAAAAAAAAAACAGGTGGTGAATCAAATACTTTTTTGTTCAATGGATTTTGATTAAACGACTGCATTCTATTGAATTATAGTCGTATTAATAAGCAGTCTGGTATGTAATATGTGGACCGCCTTCGTAACAAGTAAATGAGTTGAAATGCGAAATGTGCCGGTAATCTTTACTTGATTACGTAATTTATTTGAATACCTTTCCCACTAACTGTGATCTCACACGGATCTGTGAGCCGCGAACTTTGTGTGAGTTCCCGGAATGCATGAATGGCCGTTGGTACAAGCATCACGTGTGCTTCACGGATGTATATTGACTGCAAGTTTTGACATTCGGAGAGACATTGCTGAGTCCCGGGAGAGACCGCGGTCCCTGACACTTTGAATCGAGCTGTTTGGCGACCCTGCCTCGCACTCGATAAACAAGCTGTCAATGTTCGAGACCGAGTGCCGTGGGTTTGTTCGACGGCGCTTTTTGAGTGAATAGGAAACTTCGAGGCACCCTTGGGAGATGTTGGCAGCTTCGGTATGGCACCTCGTGGGCAATAAGTACTGGATTCCGCATAGCCCGCGTAGTTATATTACTGAAAATTGGGGCTTTGAACTAAGGAAAGGTGTGGGAGTGTATATAGACCGAGTAATCTCAGTCATCAGTATGTCTGCAGGTGCTCACAAGGCAGTATATTCATAATTTCAACGTGGGTATTTATTTGGCGTCTCAGTGAGTCAGTCAGACCCGAGGCTTGCTAGAAGTGCTGAAACTTGTGCGGTGATGTTATTCAGCGGGGGGAGTTTCGTTCACCTGCTAACTTTGAAGGTGAGTGGGCAAGAGGAAGGAAAACTTTACCAATGCTCTTCGCTTCCGTGTCTTAAGCTTCGGGTGCATGGACGTTTGTTATGTTACTGACATAGTTGCGGCGCCTTTTGTTCCAGTTAAGTTCCGAATAATTTGGGTATGATATGAACATGCTAGTCCACATTGACGTCAGACTATGCAACCACAACCTGCTATCATTGGATAATTTGAAAACATCTGAGTGTTGTATTGGTTAAACAAGCATAACTTTTGTCTTACTAATGTATTGGGAGAACAATTTCTGCGTAATTATACCTGTAATGATTGTTAAGCACTAGCAGAATGATATTGCTTTCCTGGATCAGTGTAGCTTGGATTTCACATTCTATGATTTCATTTACAGTGGTGTATTTCGCTTTCCCACCATTCATAGCAAACAATTTCCTCAGAAGCGTTTCGATCTAAACAGTTGGGTGTTCCAGAGCTCGCGAATTGACCAATAAGCAGGGACGTGACCAATGCAATGACCATATTCCATCCTCCCGTCTCCCCTCCCCTGACCAGTCCGACAGTGAAACTCCAGCTGGCTCATTCCGGCGGCCACAGCTCCTCAAACACGCGGCACGAGCAAACATCGATCGCGCGCGGGCCGGCCAGAGAGCGCCAGGAAATGATTATCGGCTCTAACTGCGCCGCCAGTGTGTTTGCCGCGCCACGTTTGTCTGTGACGTCACACTGGGCCGGACATCCGCCGAGCCGGGACGCTGTTTGAGCTGCGACCGGCTCCGAACTGGCCTGCGATCGAAGCCAGGCAGCGGCGACCGGCGCGCTAACGCCCGTTGACGCCCCCATTAAGGTGGTGCTAGCGGCCGTTAACGCGTCGTTAACCCACTGTAACGCTACCTAGGGAGTGCTAGGGATGGCTGGTCCAGTCTGAATCGGTTATTGGGACTTGGTGGGGTTTAATTGTTCACATGTGAGCGTTATTCGTGAGTGTGTTTGTAGGTGTGTGTGTGCTTGTGTGTGCTTGTGTGTGTAGGTGTGGATTAAGTTTGTGCTACTGCGTATATGCGTGCGCATGCGTGTGAGTGTTTTCGTGAATTTCGGTAAAGTGCGTGAGGTAACGGCGCTGAAAGGGCCGATACCAAACACACGCCACCTGGCACCCACCCACCCTTTGGGCGAACATCTCCATCTGAGAGCAGTACCTCCTTCCCGGGTCCCTGCGTTCCCAGCTGTCCCCACCCACCGCGGCCGTCCCAGCGTGGCTCTCTGTGTCGCCGGTCTCAGCCGGTCGCCACCCATCCCGCTGCTCGGACCGGACCAGAGGAGCCGGACGGGTCCCGCAGACCGCCCGGTCCCATTGTCGCCGCCCGCGGTCCCGCGCCGCGCGCCAGGGGAGGGGTGCGGATTACCGGGGTTAATTTGGCGGTGTTGGGGCCGGTAATAACATGCCCTCCCGATGGGAGCCGCTGATACCCGCATTGTGCCGGCTGATGTATGTATCTGTTTTGTATCGGTCTGTCGGCGCTTTCAAATTCTGTTAGCTTAGCGGGCGCTGGCCAGGTGGGCCCGGCGAGTTTATGAGAGGCGCACTCAGCGAGAGGAGAGCCGCGCGCGCGGACGGGGATCCTGAGGGGAGGCCTTTCAGAGCGGCTGCTGAGTCGATAGGATGCGCGGGGTAAAACAGCCGGATAAAACGGGGGAAGTGCGGCAAGGATTAAGATCGGTGGTGTGGTGACAGTGCCGGAGCAGGGATCCTGTTCGGCCCGGATTATCATCTCTGTCGGCTGAAATATCGAACCTCTGTTCTAGAAAGATATAGTACATACAGCGCGCGTACAGCGTACAGGTTAAGCTGAATTTTGCTATATCAGATGAACAAAAGCAATTTCCCATTGAGTCGTGTATTCATTTGGCTTCTATCTCTTCTTTTTTGGTCACATATGACTCATTTTGGGGTAACTCACAGACATTCTAAGAATCCGAATGCGGTGATGTCGCCATGCAGTCTGTCGCTCTTGTCATGTATATGTCATGCATATGTCCTGTCCTGTCCTGTCCTGTCCTGTCCTGTCTTGTCCTGTCCTGTCCTGTCCTGTCCTGTCCTGTCCTGTCCTGTCCTGTCCTGGCATGTTGTCCGTTTGGTCTTGGTGACTGGCTGAGCTCGGTGGTTAGACCTCGGTGGTCAGACCTCGGTGGTCAGACCTCGGTGGTCAGACCTCGGTGGTCAGACCTCGGTGGTCAGACCTCGGTGGTGAGACCTCGGTGGCAGCCTGTCCTGGCAGACGTGGTGGCGGCAGCTGCTTTCGTGCCGATCCCTGCCGTCCTGCACAGTCTCAGCGGGTGGCGGCGGCGGCGGCTAGTGCTGCAGCTGGTGCAACCGTGACCTTCTCACGATGACGACAGCCAGACCGTAACACCAGGACAGACAGTCCGTAGCGGCAGGGCAGACAGTCCGTGTCGGTGGGGTAGACACAGGGCAGGCAGTCCGGGCCGGTAGGTCAGACATAGGTCAGACAGGCCGGACCAGCACGAACCCGGTGCAGGCTCCACCCCGCCCACGCCCCACCCCCGCCTGTAGAAGGCAGCTCTCCTGAAGGTGACACAGATGTCTCATCTGTATCAGGAGTTGAAGGTGTCACATATTCCTGGTCTGTGTCGGGTGCTGACGTGTGAGGCGCAGCAGCACAGACGATAGTGGAGAGGTAGCTGGCTTCACTTAAATAGCGAATAGCCGCGTACTTCCTTCAACTTCCGTGGTATAAACACGGAGTAAATTGTGAGGAAAAGTGTTCACTGTGCAGCGCTTTAATATAAAATTCATCATAAGTTATCACTATAGTATGTGATTTAATGCCTCTCCATTTCCGTATGTTGATTGCTATTTGTTACGAGTTAAAAAAAACTACTCTAGGGGTTTTAAAATGAAGACAAAACACTAGCTTTGAGAGGAATTCCCACAAGGGCAAGCGCATTTCAGGATCACGGGCTTCTGCAGGGGTTGAAAACATTAAATGGAATGTTTTATTGATTAGCAAATATTAGCTCACTCAATATTGTTAATTAAAGTACGAAAGCGGGGCGCTATGCTAACTTCATCACATTTATAAGCCCCACATCTCTTCAATGCCACTCAGTAAAGCTATTTTCCCCTGCTACCTCTCCCAAGCTCCCCAGTCTCCACTGCTTGCAGCTCCATCAGCTGATGCAGCTCCGTGTTGCCGTGCTGCCACAACAGACCCTCTGCCCCCCCCCCTCCATGTCCGCCCGCCCGTCGCGCTAGACAGACGTGCCCCCCACCTCGGACGCCGTGTTCCCATGGGTGACCCTCGCTGATTTATCCCGCCACCGTCCGCTGATTTATCCCGCCAGACTGCAGCGGTAAACAGAGGCGGCGCGCCGCACTAAGTCACCCCCGCGTCACCATTGTCGCGGCGCGCCGCAACAAATCAGCAGCGCGCCCCCCGCCGGCGGCCAGAGGACGGCCGCCGCCACCGCCGCCGCCGCCGCCGCTGCCGCCACCGCTGCTGTGAGATGGTTCGCGGAGACGGGGCTGGTGACGTGTGATGCTGGTCTTCTCTGTCGTCGGCGGTGTGTTGGTGATGTGAGAGCAGCCTCCGCGGCTGACGGCCGTCAGCGGAGCGCAGAGCTCAGCGGGCTGGGTGTGCCGGCGGTCAGACAGAACCGGGGGCGGCCGGGGCGGGGGCGGGGGCGGTCAGTCAACAGTGGCCGCCTCTGACGGACACCAGCTGAGCCCACCCTCCACTGTGCCGTCAACAGTGGCGGCCAGTTCATTAGCCGCCATTCTGCGGGGCGTGTGACTGACGGCCAGCCGGCGACCACAGCGATCCCCGCTCACTCCCCGGCACGGATCAGTAGCAGCGCTCCCCTCTGTTCAGAAGCAGAACCCTTCTCCGTCCCTCTGTTCGGTGTCAGTACTCCTCGTTCCCAGGTCAGGAGCGGGTGTCCGTTCGTCGCCCGTCCGCAGCGACAGCAGGCGGCTCCGCTCTCAGTAGCAGGAGTGACGACTCTCACGTACCCTGGTCCCCGTGCATCTGAACCCGCCGCCCGCAGACGGCTCGCCAGCCCACCGCGGCCCCGGCGCTGTCAAAACAGCGCGCCTGCTCACTCCAAACCGCCCTGTGAGATGATACACTTTATGAGCTGAGTAAACAGGCCGCCGGCGTGCGCCGCGGCTTACGTTTCGCCATGTTTGACTAGGCTGAACGCCGAACGGCCCCGGGCCGGCGAACCGAGCGCTGCGTCTCGCCAAACTTCGCGACAAACTCCGACGGCCGTGTCTGGTGTTTGTTGACGGCCGAGAGCGGGATTAGGAATGCGGGAGCGCTGCGGATGCATTTAGCGAGGCCGGGAGTACCGTTTGCTGCGACAAATACAGTGCAGTGGTACAGTACGCCTCTGCATGTCGTCCAGACGGCTATGCAACACGGCGGCCCTCCGGCTGATGGCATCCTCTGAGAAACCGTCGCTCCTCGGTGACTAATTCACTGTGGCGCTCGCTCCCCGAGACTAAATTAAACAGCGTTTAGTACGTACAAAGCACTTGGCGCGGCCGATTGATGGCGGTGATTGCGGGGTTCGATTTGCTATTTACGCTCGATTTACGTTGCGCGGCCCGGGGAAGAGTTACGCCACGGCAGCGTCATGGCTGTCGCGCGGCGGCTGACACGTCTTCTGCATTACGATAAGATCGGGCGGGGTTAAAAACAGCGCTCTGACGGCAGTGGCGGGACGGCGGGTGTCGCCCGACGCTGACGCACGAGAGCGGTGACGGCACGCGGCCGGAGGTGCCGACAACAGGGCAGCAGCCCTCAGAACACGGCACCGTGCAATGCTGCAGGGGTACATCCAATTGTATTTCTAGGTAATAGTTACCTTCACGCTTGTTTTGTGTTTGACTTTGAGTTTATTTGTTACATCGTTGTTCACTTTGTCCTCACGTTTCGCACGCTCTGTTTAATTATAAGCGAATGCTACGAATCACAAATCGGATGTTTTATAAACGCTTTAGCGCATTTCGAATCACCCAGTCAGTATCTTCTATTTCCTGAATTCCGACAACCTCGTGAGAACACAGTTTCACCTCTGGGCTTTGCTCTCCTGCCGCCGGGGAGAGGTGCTGATCGCTGAACACGCCACCCGGCGCGGGTCGCGGCGGGGGCCCGCCCCGGGTGTGCCTCTCTGGGTGGGAGGCTCCTCTGTCGTCGCCGCGCGCTGGGTGGGGCGCCGGGCGGCTGCGACCCATTTCATTACCCGGCCGCGACAAATGGCCGGTGGTGTCAGCGCCTCCGCTAAAAACGCCCGATCGCTCGCCGTGGCGATTTATTTCCAGGTTAGTAGTCCTGCTGGTCTTTTTGTTCGCCTCTTGTGCGCCACAATCGGCGCTGAGGCGACCGCCCGGCCGCCGGGAACGGGTAATTTATGCCGCTGAGAAGCGGCGGCAAGAAGTCAGCTGCCGCTCGAAAAACCCACGGCGCGAAAAGCGAACGACTTGCATTAAGATGTCAGCCGATGACGGTGGACTGATTGTGCGGCACCGGTGGTGGGTTTTTGGGAGGGCGCCGCGAAGGTCAGGTGTGACACACACGGGTCCCCGGCTGGTGACGCGTTAATAGCCCATTATTAGGGCAGGGCGTGCATCACCCCGACACAGGAGCGAACCGCTGGTGTCAGGTCGTAAGTGGTCGGCGGCCTCGCGCTTGGGTGCATTAGCTGTATGAAGCGAACCGGGCATTGGTTTGGACCATGCGCGCTGCGGTTCAGAACTGCCCGTCGTCGTGACACGGGGTGACTAGTGGATGGGTTTACGCATTGCTCAACACCTGGTGCAGGTGCATGTGACTCGCACAATGTGCCACCCCGTCTTCCGACGTCTTGCTTGGCAGCAAAACACACATCTGCAATGCATCGTCTCAATGTCTGACATCATGTTCTATTGTCCTCTGGCTGTCGCGGCTTTCGCTCGTCCGATAGCCAGCATGCTCAGCGGCTGATGCTAATACCGACTTGCCTCGAGTGAGACGTTGGCAATGTTTTATTGCTGGTGAGACGCATATCCAGATGCATCACTCGGCTAGACAGCTCAGCAAGGTCTTACACTTGTACTATTGATTCGCGCATCCATCACTCTGCTGTTCAAGACGCTGTTGCGCTTCTCGAGTTGCTAGGAGAAGGCTAGAAGGGGACATCTAAGAGTCAAGAGTCGGTAGGGTTTCTAGGCAGAGACCTAGAGCAGAGATATCTCAGAAAAACGTCATGGCTAACGGTCTGTCCATAGGGATTTCCACCCGCCACACATGTCCGCATGACTAACGCACCTAAGTATCCTCACATCTGTCTTCAAAGGGTGCTCCAACGACAGACTCCATCTCCTGACACCAGGTTCCATTTGGTCAAGGAGCGCCCTAGTGTCACATTTCTGTCTGAAGGTGATGATCTAACATTCGACACCCGGTCATAATTCAATAACGTCATGCTTACTGCTGCTCACAGGAGATGACCTAACTTAACATACTCTTCCACACACATGAATAAAACACGCCACATCCCTGTCCGCAATACATTAGCGTAACACGCGCTTCTGCCGTCCACAGGGGAGTGATCAACTTGGCGGAGGACGGCACGAAGCCGGCCGACCCGTCACCTTCGAACGAGCTCCGTAGCAACCCGATGCGCGGCGGTTACCCGGGCTACCCGCTGGACCCGATCAGCTCCCTGCGGAAGAAGCAGCGCCGCCTGGCAAGGGAGAACCAGGGCGTTATCGGCGCCGTGGCTCGCGGCACCCGCGCCGCAGTCACAGAGTGCCAGCACCAGTTCCGCAGCAGGAAGTGGAATTGCCCCACGCAGGAGCGCATGCGCGGCAGGCGACTCTTCGGCAGAATCGTCAATATAGGTGAGTTACGGAGGTGTTTTGCGCCTCGGGTTTGTGATGATTGGGTGTGTTCTGTGTTAGGATTTCAAGAGCTGGGAGCTTTTCAGCTGTTATGTTATGCTCTTTCCAGAACTGTTGCAAGACATTCAGGCTGGTAACTACTCACAAAAACACAGGCAAGCGTACCTACTATGAAGCAGCCTACTGTCTGACTGCTTCTTATTCATCACAGTTTGGGACGTCTGATGATGTTAAATTTTGATTGAGAGCTGAGAAATGTGCTACCAAGCTGTAAATCAAATAACTGGCCAGACATCAGGATACTTGTATGAGTAATTGTCTACCAGAACAGCAGGTGGAGCAGCGTTGCAGCATGAAACCAGTCGGATACATGCTGAATAAGTAGGTGCCTTGCTCGGTTTTACCCGTATGTATATTTCATAGACGTGCCCTCTCCGTAGCATGACAATGAGGGCTTCATCGAAGCGACAACCAGCCGTTAGTACGCCGATAAATAACTGGAACAGCACCTCCCCATCATCTCAGCACGAGGATACCGTCTCGCCGTCACGCGCAGTAGCGTTTTCCTCCGAACTCCACCGCAGTGCGCCACTGCCACTCTTTATGTCCGTGTCGCCACGGTCTCCTGTGGCTCTGACCGGCCTCCACCCATCTCCTGCGGTTCTCCCCGACCTCAGCCTGTCTCCTCCTGTGGCGATAACCGGCCTCAGCCGCAGTCTCTCACTCGGCTTCCGCCGGGACACCACTGGCCGCCTTCCGACCTCCCGCAGCCGCCCCTCGGCGCCGGGAACAGGTGTGCGCTCCGACCACGCCGGCCGCGCCGGTCGGCCTTCCAGGTGGGTCGCTCTGACCGGCGGCGCGCGGCTGTGACCCGATTGATGAGGAGCCGCGGCGCTGGACCCCGTGGTGGCACAGCGGGCACCGGAGCCGCGCCATTTCCTCCGGCCCGCCCGCGCGCGCGCGGAAATACCAAGCAAGGCCGCAGCGCGTCTCTGAGGCCGTCGAGAGTGGTGGTCAGTCTCCCGCCGAGAGCAGCGGTTAGTCACCGCCCGGCGTCATCGCCTCTCAGAGCGGCGCCAGCGTCTCAGAGAGAGAGAGAGGCGTCATCGCGTCTCTGCTGCCGAATCACCGGAGCCGCTGCCGAATCATCGGGCATCCCTAGCCTGGTCGTTTATCGGTGCGCAACAGCTGGTACTAGCGAGATTGTCCTTGTTTGCTGCATAGTTTTTAAGTTATATGTATCGCTCAGTGGCAGCAGATCTATTAGTAGAAACGGCTTCACTGAAGCTACTTAGTACACTTTCGCTGAGGGTGGAGAAGCGTAATGAGCTACAGCTCGTGTCCCAGGTTCAGTGATAACGCCCTGAATCTGTCTGGACGCCTGGATGGAAACACAATCCATAAGAAGGGGTCACGACAAAGCAAGCTGCGGCCTTGACAAGTATACTGCGGTCTATCTGTATTGACCCTCACAGATACTTCGCAGGCAGTTGTAACTGGGCGCATTTTCATGAATGTATTCATTGCGCTTCTGAGCGTGATAAATGAAGCTCGGAATATGTGTCGAAAGCTCGTCTGATGGACGGACGTCCAGTGGCCGCTCTCCGCCTCGGCTGTCCAGTGTCATTCCGTCGCCAACAGAGCGTCACTGAGGGGAGCCTTGCGGCCACCATAGGCATGAACAGTCCGCCAGCAATGCGGTTTTTGATCGGCGCGCGCAGTTAACGTGAATAAATCAAAGCCTTTGTCGGACGGAGAATGCCGCGGCCGGGATTCCTGGTCAAACGTGGGACACCAGCCGGGCATGCTTCCCATGAGCCGGCGAACGGATTGGCGCTGGTCGCGCGGCGCGACGCCGCTCAAAAACTGGTCAGCGCGCTGCGGAGGCGCGCAGACAGGAACGTTTCATTAACCACTAATGCACCGGCATTGCCGCGTGTCGCCGAGCCGAGCGGCAAACGTGGCGCACCGATGGCAAAAACGGCGCGCCGCTCCGCGCCGGCCCCCGCGCTCCTTTGTGTGCCGAATCGATCTCGATCGCTGATCAGTTCTCGCAGCATATGCCAGGTCACGACCGCCGGATAGATGTGAGCAAAGATGAGCCAGCGACAAAGTGCCTCGGATATTTAATGTTATCTTCAATCTGAGAGTGTCAATGTGAAGCACAGTTCATGAAGCGGTTTAAAAGCAGACGCTGAAGACATCTGCTCGCAAACTTTCTCGCACAGTGTGCTTTGTTTTATTGAAGGAAACATTCCAAAACTGAGTCTCAGCTCTCTTAGATCGTTTTCTACTCTCTCACGGCGGTCGGCTCTGGCCAGGCGGAGTACCTCACCTATCGCGCTGAGCTGCTGAGACCGAGGCACCCCGTAATTGTTTAAACTGCCGCGTGGCCGCCCGAACACGCTGCGTGGGCGGCCAGGGCTCCGAGGAACAATGCGCCGCGCTCCTCTGCCGAGACCGAGTGGCGTCCGCAGAGCGATGAGCGATGGGGTGACCGCGAAGGTCCACTGAACGATGGGGCGTAGCGGCTGCAGCCGGGATAAATCAGACAGCTGGAGCCGGCCTGCGTGGCTCTTCTGGAGGTCGCTGGGATATCGGCCGTCAGCAGAGAGCGGTGACTGGTCATGGTCAGGCCCTGCATGGTGAGAGCGGCCTGTGCGTCATGAGAGTCTGTTTGGCCCTCGGAGAAGGACCTGACTCCAAAGGACAGACGTGTCTGGGCGGGTGCCCATCAAGAGGAAGAACTTGGAGTCATCACTGAGTAGCTCAGACAGGTGTACTGGCAGAAGTTGCTGTTGGTGGTGAATGTGATGGAGGATATATCTGCTGTCTGGACCTGCTGCGAATCAGACTCCTGCCGCGGTAAAAGTCCGCTACCGGTTAACACAACTTCACGCGACCCTGGAGGGGCGGGGGGGGGGGGGTACGATCACCACCCGGACAAGAACCCACAACCACCCAACTCTCCCTCTCTCGGATCGAATCTCATCTCTCAGCGCGCGCCGCTCTCGTCTCGTTTCCGGGCGGCCGCGCCGGTCATGCCGCGTTGCAACACGCGCTATTACTCATTGTCTCTGAGCGCCCCGAGTGATGGATCACCAGCGCCGAGACGGATACGGCGCTGCGAGACGGACACGACGCGGCCGCGACCGGGCCGCGCGTGACGACCCAATGAAGAGATGAACTCATACAAATTGCCGCGGCGATAAATGGCGCAGCGCGGCTAATGGCGGCGCAGAATTAGTCGCGTTACGAGAGCACACCGTCGGAGATACGACCGCGACGCAGACGGGTCGTAAAGTGGTGTAATGTGCAGAGCTACTCGGCGGCTGTCGGCGGGGTGGGAGGATGGTGCGGTGCGGGGTGGGACGGGCGGAGAGGAGAGCTGTGAGAGTGTGAGAAGGCGTGGGCGGAGCGGGGCGGTTCGGTGCGATACGAGGCGCTGCTCTGGGTGGTGTTGGGCGGTGCTGGGCGGTGCTGGGCGGGGCGGTGCTGGGCGGGTGGGGCGGTGAAGGGTGGTCCATAGCGGTGTAGACTCGTGTAACTTACTACGAAGTGGTGCGATATGTTGCTGGGCGGTGCAGACCGGCAACAGACGGCGTGGGGCGCTTTGATGCAGTACCGGGCGATGCGGGACGATGCGGGGCGATGCTGGGCGATGCGGGGCGATGCGGGGCGATGCTGGGCGATGCTGGGCGATGCGGGGCGATGCGTCGGTACGGGTTGGTGTAAGACCTCGCGGGCCGTACGAGGCGTGGCGGCGGGGCAGCCCTGCACCGCCCGTGACGTCAACTGGACACGCCGCATCTAATCCCTTCTGACGGCAGGTCGCTACTCGTCCGTCGTCCGCAGCCGCTCCAGTCGCCGCTCCCCGCCGCTCCCCACCGCTCCCCGCCACTCCCCACCGAGCCCCGCCGAGCCCCGCTGTGCCGGCCGTGTCTCGAACGATTTCACGCTTTCCAGACAACTGGCCGCGACTGCGAGCTGCTCGAGGAATCCAGAAGCATTCTTGCGCAATTGGCTGCGGCCGTGCCACCGTTACGGGGCTGCACGTGCAGTGGCGGCAAGAGGCGATTAACGCTATCTACTTTTCCTCGCATGTGTGCCTTTTCCGCCCTCGTATCTGAGGCCAGCATGATTTCAGCCTACTATTTCACACACGCGAGCACTATCACGCAGACGGCAGACTCTGTACCAGTGATGTGACTGCTCGGGAGCGATGTAGCCCGCTCGGGGAGCGATGCCACTCGTCTCAGGATGCGGCGCTGTCTGTGGCGTGGCTCCTCTCGGGCCGGAGCAGTGTGGCGCGATCGGAGGCGACCTCCGTCTGCTGCCTTCTCCTGTGCCGCCGACGGCAGTCCTTCCGATAATCGAGCGTGGCGGCGCACCACGGCCGTCTTCGGCGCGCCGCAGCTGCCGCCGCCGCGCCGCCACCGCCGCCGACGCGCAAACAGCGCAGCTATTCAGCGCCGCGATGGAGACGTAGTGTGGCACGCCGCGCCGCGATCCGCGCCGCGGCCGGAACCAATCGCGTATTGACGGCAGGGCATTGTGGCGGGAGACGCCGCCGGGCCAGGTGACGGTGGACTGGGACCGGGCAGAGCAGCAGAGAGAGGAGAGAGAGGGCTGCAGAGGGAGGGCAGGAACAGAGCGGAGGAGGCAGACAGCGAGAGAGAGAAGAGAGGGCTAATTTATACCGCTGGGCGGATCCGCCAGTCAATTACGGCGGCCGAGTAAATCCAAAACGGCCCGAGGAGCGCGGCGCACAAAAACAGAGCCTCCGCCGCCACCTGGGTGGTGAGACCAACCCTTTGAAGCTATGCGGGGCTAATTATGATGTGTGCTCGGCTCATGCGAGCCCGCCGGGGTGGGCGAGCGCGGCTCAATGGTGCGACCCGCAGAGGACCAGGGTAAATAGTTATTACCCCACCACGGAGAGCAGCGAAGATTGAATGCCGACCGCCTGCCGCGCCCTGTTGCTGTCCTCAATAGCGTTCATTCATTCGCCGAGACCGCAGCGGTATGTCGCGGTGCGGCGAGGAGACCTGAGTGAGCTCATAAAATGATCGGGCCGACAACCAGCCCAGCGAGACGCTGCTTCCAGCCATAAATAATGTTGCCGTGGCTCCGAGGCGCTTTGGCAGCTGGGCACGGCTAATCCAGTTCAGAATGCCAACACGCCACCGCTTCACGTGCGTTTGTTTCTACTAGCGCCGACAGTCGGCGCAGTAATCCAGATGGATGATCAAATGCCTTGTGTAGATCGAGAGAGGACTGCCTCCCGGGGCGCGTCTCTCTCACGAGGCGAGCTCCTCCATTACAAATGACGGCGCTGGTCTGATAACAGAAAACAGCCCCGCACACACACGGTGTGAAAGAACAAATCGATCTCGTTCCCAGATCGCTGCTGATACGTCATTTCCCGTGTCTCGCCGATGCCTGTTTGTTTTGATAGGAATTCGTGTAATTTATCCCCATTGGGGGAAACGCGCACGGAGGACGCATCCCGATCAGGAATCTCGCCGCGAGGTCTGTGTGCGGAATGTTACACAGCTCTTAGACGGTCCTAAAACGCAGCCAGTTTCCCCAGCCGGCCACTTTTCACACACTCATTTGGGCCGTTTTAACACGCGTGCCCGGCAGATGGGGCATTACGCGCTGGCTGGCCGGTGGCCGGTGCTGGCCGGTGGCTGGCGGTGCTGGCCGGTGCTGGCCGGAGCCGGGGCAGCAGATGGACGGCATGTTAGTCGGTGGTCAGAGCGCACCTGGCTGGGGCGCGGACGGCTGATATCTGTAATCCGGGGGCCACCCGGCGGCCGGCGCAGCCTCGGCAGGTGACACGGCCAGTCCGAGCGGCGGCGGCAGCGGCGGCGGCGGCGGCGGCGGTCCGCGAGGGGAACGTGCGCCAGATGGAGTCCGCGCCGCCGCCGACACAACCCCCAATTATTTCATCTCCGCCACGCATTCCAGCTAATTTACGACGGAAAATGGACGCGGAACAATGGATAATCAGCAGCATTAGGAAACATACCCTCCCTTGTCGAGTTTCCGGTGTGCCATTGTGGCCCGGCCGCGTTGTTTTGAAGACGGGCCGCGCCGCGCCGGCTGGCGCAGCGGCAGCGCGCCTGTTCACTCCGCAGCCCGCAGCCGATCGGCGGCAGTAACGCGATCTGACGGACCAACCGGCGGCACGCATTCCTCGTGTTAACGTCATTCCTCAAATCTAATTAGATTAGATCGAAGAGTTTAGGAACGTATCAAGCTGTAAAGCCCGATCGAGGCTGGCGGTGGATGAAAATGAGGCTGGACAGGCGGGTCGCTTGCCTTTCTGAGGGGATCAGTTGGTGAAGGCTCGCTTGAAAGAGACGCGTCTAGGACACTGACAGAGCGTGAAGTGATATATCCTGATCATAGCTTGGTAGCTTATCTCATGATTGGATTTTTCACGCGATCTGCGTTTTTTGAAAGATAGCATGCAGGTTCTTACTCTTTGTTCTGCTTAGGCTTAGATCGAGTTTTGCTTTCAACAAACTGTGATATAAAATGCACACAAACGTGAATGATCATGTATATTATATAGCATGATGAGTACGATATTAAAAACGTCCCAGGTGTGGTAATGAAGCTAAATAGTTTCGTTTTTCTCTCAAGTCTAGTCAGGGCACAAAACAGGCGCCGACGACAGCAACTCCAAGTAATCGCGTCACTTTGAGTTTTCTGTTGACATAACGTCAATCACTTTTTCAGTCAGTCGTATAATTTCGTTTTTCTCTTGTTGAGCCTTGTATGTTTTTCAACCTGCTTTCATTTCGCTGCTGTTTATCCTCTTGCATCTCCATTCTCGCCCGTCATAGAGATGCAAATTAGGATACACACGACCATGTTCGTCCCGTAGTTAATCCCCTGTGCGGCCGTCAGCCGTCCTCAGAGCGCCCTCTCTCCTCTCGCTGCTCTCTCCTCTGCGCCCTCTCTCCTCTCGTCGTGTGCTCCTACTCTCCCCTGTCGAGCAGGCATGCGGTACCGTCACGCGCCGCCATTGTGACCTGGCGAGTCAGGTGTGACCTGTGACCTGACAGTGACCTGCCATTGCCCCGCCGTGGCAAGTGCGACCCGACGATAACCCGCGACCTGAAGATGACCCTTCGTCAACCTGCCATTGACCCGTGATCAATCCGATGCCGATGCAATAGACTGGCACGCTGAGAGAAGCGTGTGAACAGAACCAGAAGGCCATCACTTTTGTCAAACTGATCCATTGGAAGTTACCCTATCCAACGAGTCAGCTCAAGCTGTACTTGATTTTTCTCTGAACTGCCACCTGATCCTACCAACTGCTGATATGTGCGGCATTCTATACTAACTGACCACATCTCTCCATTGCAGCGTGCCGAGAAACGTCGTTCCTGTACGCGATGACGTCCGCGTCGGTGACA
>JARBER010174251.1:0-15857 GCA_030265075.1 Balanus glandula
ACCGTCATCACAGCGTCGTCAGCGGGCGCCGGCCGAATCTCCCCCTCTCCCTCCGCCCCCCAACCCTCACCCCCCCCCCCCCCCGGCCGGGCCGAAACAATGGGCGCGCTGACACAGCCTCCCTGCCCCGAGGCATTAATCACACCGCCGTCTGGGCCGGGACGGGGCACGACCGGTGCACGGTGCACTGTGCACCGGCCGTGCACACTGCACACCCTGCACGAGACCGAGCGGACAGGCGATGCATCAGAGATGTGGCGGAGGTGAACTACTTTCGGACGCGCGGTTATTGATGGCGGTGGTGGCGACGGCGATGCGGTTCATGACATATAGGGTTGATGGCGGAAAGATGTGCCAAAGCGGGGGGTGTTGTTAGTTGATGGGGGTCGAGTTGTGTGTGTGTTTCTTTTGAGGGAGTGACGAGGACTTGAGGCTTAGAAGAACGTCGGAAGATGTATCTCAAATCTATCAGGAACGTGAAATGAAGTTATCGTCTTATAATTCAAATGTAATGATCCAGCGTTACATGGCGACAAGCCAGGTGTGGAAGGCATGTGTAGGCTTTTATTATACGGGTTTATTGCACAAACTTCCATCAAACGTGTTTCTACCATGATTTCACAAAATATGCATCCCATGTAATGCAAATGTGGTCATTCGAGCATACAAATCTAGTTGAAATATTATTACTGCAAATAAGAATAGCTTATTCAATGCGTTTTCGCACTGTAAAAAGAACCTACTTACAAATCAGCTTGCGACGCTCACATTTATTTTGCTGACACTTGCAGAACCATGATTCATTTTCTTTTCTGAGTTCTGACATTTTAAAGTAGGTCGTCTAAATAACGTTTGCATTGAATTCAAGACATGCCAATACGTTTCGCGATTGCAAAACCCGCCGTAAATGATACGAGGCGATTCGCATAAATCGACGACAAAGGTTCGTTAATGTTTTCCATCTAGAAATATGTGAGTAGACTATCTAGAAGTATGCGACTTATCTATGCATTGGGTGTCAGATGTAGGGGCAATAGTAGAGGGATGTAATTTAACCAGTAGGTAATAATCAATCCAGCCGTTAGCGAGATAAAAACTAACATTTACTGAAGAATGCATGCATCTCATCGTATACAGCGCCACACCCTCCCAGTCCCAGGGTATCTGCAGACCGTGGCAACGTCTGTACAGCTGACCCCGAAACCTGGGCTGAGCCTACATTCGCGAGGACCACCTAACCTATGGCCAGGCAAAACAAACATTTGTTAACGACGTCACATACATTATACATGCCGTCCTGCGGTCCCCAGCCGTCGAGCCGCGCATTCAGAAGCCGGTGGTGCGACCGCGCCGCGCTGCGACCCGCATGCAGAGCGACCGTGCCGCTCCAATCTTACCGCTCGACCTTTTCTGCATTGACCTAAATACCTGGCCGGCGTTTTTACCGCGACAAACCCACTTCATCCCACCCCACAAACATGACACCGAACGGCGGCCGGCACAATACGTGCAATCACACGGCGTCACAAAACAGCTCCGGCGCCGGCCCCGTGTTTGCCCCGCTGCCGGCCTAAGTGACGCGGCGGCGCCGTGCATTGCATTCACCGGAAACACGTAAAAAGGGGTGGTGCACGGCGACCGGCGGCGGCCGGCCCTGCTCGGCAGGAGAGTTTATTTACCCGGCTCTCGGTCGGACAGGCCAGGTCGGCTGCCGAGACCTGCTGTCGGCCGGGGCGAGGCGTCACTGTGACAGCCGCTCGCTAGGCTGACCACCGAGAGAGGTGGTCAGGCGACAGGACGGCAGCCGGGCACAGAGGTCGGACAGGGTGCGGCCCAGAGCTGCAGCTTGTCACGGGCAAATTTGTCCAGAGGAAAAAACGCGATTTGGGTCCCTCGCCTTCTTTCGATGTTAGACGAATTTCGTAGATTGAAAGGTTTTACCAAACCATGTTCGGCCGAATACAATATTAATATTTGTGAATAAAAGCAGGGTTGTTTTGCAAAGCATTATTTATTTAACTCACAAAAAAATATTAAAAAATGTTACGTTACGCCAGTTTTATGCCGGGACTTAATACCATGCAACGCAAATTATGAACGTTTTACTTCAATGTTAATCGTACCAGTCTCCATATAGAGTCTTGTTGTGGAAACTACTAATGTGTGGGAAGACGGAGGTTAGAGTCCCGGCCTCACCTGTGAGTGTGCATGGACACTGGACAGGCTCCGCAGCTCTCTGGCTCACCTGTGTTGGCGGGGCTCAGCTCGGAGCTCTCGGTGCCGGTGTCCTGCTGTAGCTTCTGGCAGATCATGTCCAGCTTGAAGGCGGGCCTGCTGGCCAGGTCTGGGATGGACGTCATCTCCGCGGCACTCCTGCCGAGAGAGAGCACACAGAGGTCAGCGGGGTCACTCCAGAGGTCAGCGAGGTCACTCCAGAACGCGTACCAGCGTCCAACCGGCTGTCATCTCAAGGTGAGGACAGCTCCGGGAAGGATTCATGGCCAGAAGTCAGCGGTTAGCGGCCAGCAGTCAGCAGTCAGCAGTCAGCGACTGGTGCTCAGATGCCGTCAGTCAGCAGCCAGTGTGGTTAGATCTTCAGCATCAGCTGAGCCAGCGTTCAGCATTCAGCGTTCTCCTCGCAGCGTCGCCGGCACCGCAGTGGCAGCAGCGGTCGGGACGGCGGCACCTGATTAATTAGCTCACGGCTGAGCGGAGTCGGCCTGCCGCCGCTGTGGATTCAGTCGCGCTCGGCGGCCAGGCAGGCTTTTCGCCTGTTATCTCCTGCACGCGGTCACCAGCCGGCCGGATGACACCTCTGCTGGCGGGGACACATAGCCGCCGGCCCAAAGAGGAGCGCATAAATCACACCCAGCGTGAAGCCGCCGTGTGATGCCAGCCATGGGCATTCGAAAGCGCAGCTTGTAATGGCGCAGAACGGCATTTGAACCGAGCTGTATTGCAATTACAAATGGGTGGAGATGCGGCGATTAACGGCAAAGTGGTATTTCCTTTCCACCTTCAAAATAGCAAAAATAGCAAAAATGTGGTTGGCAAACGGCGATGCATGTATTAAGGTGATTGAAAAAAGACAATCAAGCGTGCAAAGACTGGCCTGATTCGCCGGATGTAGTAGCCAAACTCCGTTACTGGCTTTGCAGAACCTCAGACCTCAGTTCTCTGCACCCCTACCCCCAGTCTCCCTTCCGGACGGAAGGGGGCGCACGCGGCGCGCGTTATCCCAAAGATCCCGCGCGCGCGCCACCCCTCTCCGCACCCCTTCATTCATCAAAAATGCAAAATCATTAACGGTGCCGCAGTGTGAGAGACCAGTCCCACATCCTCTTCCATCGAAAGGGTTGCCAGCTGGGCGTAAAAATTCAAGTTTTTTTATGCATTTCTTTGACATTATCACTGATGCCGATTTTTTGCGTGTGAATCAAAGAGAAAAAAGCGACAATGCGCGTGCAGCGCAGGCGGCGCGGAGCGCGGACCACGCAGGAGCCGCGTATTCTCCCAGCGATCCGACAGGGGCGACGAAAGGGTTGGCCGAATAAAAGGAAAGGGAAGATGACTAGAGCGAGAAAAGAGTGGGGCGTCTTTCTATGAGAAATTTCAGCATGTCATCCCAGTAATGGCGCCGTTTGGATTGCCATTGCCGCGCGGCGGCAGCTGGCGGCGGGGAGCGAGCAGAACAGGTACGGGCCAATCACCCCACCCTGGGAGCGCCCGCGGCTCGATGCCCCGGATGGTCCGGCGACGCGGCGCGCGGGTGCCGGGCCGCCGTCGGTGCGGCCTGCTGGCCCTGTCGGACCGATTTGTTAGCGCGGTGCAGTGGAGATGTCGGGAGCAGTGCGGCGGACAGGTGAAAGACGGGGAGTCGGTGGCACGCAGAGCGTCCATTAATCATCGCTGATGGACCGACTTTTCGGGACCGTCTCCAATCTTGTTCCCGAGACTCACAGCCTGCCTCTTTCTCCTATTCCTCTAAATGCCATCATTCAATTCCGATGAATCGGGAAATCTCCACAGAATCTGGAACGCCTAAACTAACTTCAATTCTAAATAATCGCTATCTTGTCCATTTATTTTCAATTATTTTCGTCCATCCATCTTTGAGGCTGCCGGGATCACATCAAAAGATGAGTTGCCTTTTCTCTGCTTGGCGAGGGAATAGGGCGTTTTGCTTTATCACGGTAAAGATCTGGGGAAATCGCCGCCGAGGAATTCAACCAAAATCCAAGTCTTCTCGACCAGAGAGACGGTGGTTCGTATAGGAATGACAACCATCCCAGCCATGACGCTATTTCCCGGCTCGCATCCGTCCCGTCGTGTAAAAGGGTTATGATCACATTACCGGACTGACAATATCCCAGAACCATCCCAGTAATCCGACAACTATGCCACGGCCGATCGAGCCGTCCCAGCTCCGCTGCTGACACATCTCGTCTGCGACCCATTGCCCGACCCTCGCCGGCACACCGCCTCGCTTCATTCCACCGCGACTGCCCAAAAACGTGCGGCGGCGGACAGCAGCACGTGCGGCGGTCAGCCGAACACACAGGGCCGCTCTCTCTCTCTCGCGCGCGCGCGGGCAGCGCAGCCTCCGGCCGCACCACAACACTCATTACGGCGGCAATGATGAATGGCTGGCGGTTTACAGAAAAAGGCAGGACTGGGGGCGCCGAGCCGGGGCCGGCGCCGGTGACGGCTCGACGCCGCCGGGCCGCGTGACGAGCTGATGTTGATCTCCGACGGCAGGTCGGCCCCGAGGCGACACAGAAGGCGATCCAGGCAGCCAGTCTGGTTCTCTCAGTGCAGGCCAGTTAAGAAGGCAGGGCATGGCGAGGGTAACCACAAGCTGCGCGTCGAGTTTAGGTTGAGGTGGAACAACGGGACTATAGCAAATATGAATTGTTGTATTGTTCATTTGATTTAAATTAGTTTCCTTTATCAAGTCCTTGAAGGTGCGTGGATCATATTCAAAGTCTTTGGTTTGGGCTTACATTATGTGCGCAGTCACAAATTGTGTATAATTATGACACCATATGACGTCACCAGCATGTCAAGCGGGAAGCCAGATGACACTGCTTCTAATACAATGGCAGACCACCGCTTCACTCGGTAATTAATTTGTCAAATCTACGAACCGCAGGTCTCAACAGTAATGCGATTAGCCGGCAGCTGTGATAAGCACATCAACATAATCCGCAGTCGTGCACACTCCAACAATCAGCGACTACAAAAGTGGGGAATCCTGTTTCGCCGACCTATCAGATTAGATCCGAGTGCACTAAATTACCCCGTCTGCGCACGAAGCAGCGCACTGCAGGCGGAAGTGCACCGATTCAGATGTCAGCTGAACCGCGGGAGCCGGAATCAAGACACTTCGTGCATCCTGGTTACTCGAATTCGGCCCGTAATTCGGATTAACCCCCGGCGGCGGTGCCCGGTCCCTTCCGAACGCTCAAAACTCGTCGGGATGTACCGGCTCTCCGAGACATGGTCATTGGTCGTGTGTGTCTCGGTCGTGTGAGTCACATCGGGAAGCTCGACTTCCTCGGCGCTTGGTTGTGATGACGAGACCACTACCAGCGGTGGACATGCACTTCTTCCCTCCTCCTTCCCGACCCTCTTCATCCCCCGCTACACCTCTCCATAAACCCACACGGCTCCTCCGCTGCGAGGCCGATGGATTCCATGCTGTATATGACGCTCTGTGGTCGCGTGTACCGATCCCCGGCTGGTGAGTGGTGAGCGGTGACCCGGTGGCGGTCGGCGGCGCGGGGCGGCTGCAGCGACGGAGGGTGGGCGCCATGTGCGGTGCCAGCGACACCGTGTGAACGGCCCGGCGCGGCGGCGGCACTGCCATGTGACCGTCGTGTGACCCGGCCGGCCGCCGTGTGACCTGGCCCGCGACGTGTGACTACCGGTGTGACCGCGCGCGCCGCGATGCACCACCGTGTGAGCGCGGCAGTGCCGAGTGACCCAATCCCGGCACCGCCGCTGCCGTGACCTGCCGTGACCCGCCGTGACCTGCCGTGACCCGGGTGACCTGCCGTGACCTTCCGCGAGCCGGGTGCCTGCAACAGAGTGCCGAAGATCTCCATCCGCGAATTCCGCGGATCGGCCGATCCGCCGTGATGAATGCCCCCAAAACACCGGCTTTGTAGCTAAAATGTTCGAATCATGATGCAATGGATTATTTACATACGGCCATTAGACGGCGCTGCAGGCCTCCGGGAAGCGACCATTAATTTGGCGCGGCAATAAAGCGGCCGGACCGGGCCGTTCCGATGGAAGCTGCACGAACAGAGCTCGCTCGGAGCATGGTCCGCTCCCTCGCTGATGGTGGCTGATAGGGGCCGGCCGAGCCTCGCAGACGGAGATCCAGGCGGAACCGTGTAATGACCCCGAGATGGTAACAGGCGAACAAAATACCGCAAACGGCGCGCACTGGGCAATGAGACGGAACCGGCCCCGAAACGCACTTCTGAAGTCCGCCGATGATTCTTGTAGTTATAGTTACAGAACACAACAATTCAATATATGATGACGCAAAGTGATGGTGCATTTCATTTGATGGTCGATTCGAGGAACATGGTTGAAAATTGTAACAAGCTTCACAAGTCACGGCAAAATCATTTCAACTATATAAATGTAAAGGCTCAGAAAGGTCGATCGATAACAATGCCGGGGGGTACCTATGCTCCACAGTCGCCACATTTCGCATGACACCGCACCTGCGTGCGACAAGATGTAAATTGTGAGCTCAGCAAACGCGCCGTGACAGACATAAGTCACACAGCTGTACCTACACTGACTCCCCACTGCAACTAGGTGCACGGCCGCAACAAAGGGCTGGCGCGCAGCCGGGGTGGCCGGTCCACGGCAGTCGCGCCGCGCCGCGCCACAATGGCCTCACACCGCGCCGCTTTAGCCGCCCGCAGCGCCGCGATTGTCGGGGCGGTGTCGCGGGTGCGCCGCGTTTGACTCGGCAGCGGGTGTGACCCCTGGCCTGCTCGGTAGCTGACCCTGCAGAGGTGGGCCGCCACCGCCGCCGGCACTGCCACCGTTACGTACAGGCAATTTCGCTATCTAAAGTCTGGTAGCGGCAGTGACGGCTGTGGCGACACAAAAGTCGACGCACCCATTACCGTCAAGGCGACCATAACCGTACTGTGTACAAAGCTCAGTGTATATGAGTACAGAGTGCAGTGTACACAGCGGCGTAAGACGTAACATTGAGTCGTAGGTACTCTCTCTGGTCGAGTAGGTGTACGTGCCCGCGAAGCCGGGCGGTTGCAGCACGCTAGGCTAGCCCACCTACCCGCCGGCAAGGCGGGGCTTCAGCTGCCAGATGCAGCTTTTACCTCTGCTTATCGCGCCATCCGCTCGACCCATGCTGACCGGCAAAATAAATACTGGCTGTATCTGTATCGGTACGGCGGGCCGGCGCCAGACACAATTCGGTCAGCTTTATCGCGCACCCGTTATCATTCGAATGCATCGAGAAGCACCGTTGCATGGGCACAGAGCGGTGTTTTCTTTCCGACATGGTCGACTGGCTTCGTTTGCGGTAAAATGACGGGCTGCCGAGACGGGCAATCACAAGCGAGTGCACATCGACTGGCTATTCTAAGGGAGGCGGTACAAGACATTATCTGACAGCAGCGCTAGAAAGATGCAAAACGAAAAATGAATATCTGTGGCATACGGCATGTTCGGACGCCAAGATGAATAATGGAGCATATCACGTCGTAAAACATGGCAACAGTAGGCTGGAAAAAATTATGATGGCGATTTGAAGTGCGGGATGATGCTGCGTTGATCGTTCAGGTTTACAGTAACGCATTTTACATTTGAAATCTGCAGGAGAAGTCTGGTAATTTTGTGGACTATTCGGTTCTGAAGGATACCTCTGGTTCGGACGCACTTATTGTCTTTACTGGATACTTGTCCTCTCTTCCGCAATATTACCGGCATTGCGGTTAAATAAAATCACATTTCCTCACACATCTATATTTATTGTCTTTTGAAAAAATATAAGATTTTGACAAATGCAAATTATGATTTTCCCCACAACACAACCTTACTCCTAGGCAAAGGAGTTTTACTCTCCGGGACCAGGTCATGCGAGTGGAAAATACAGCTCTTTGAAATTTATATTGTTGAAAACATATGTCCTACTTAAGATACCTACATAACGAATAACTTTTAAGCCACATGACTAGCCACGATTAGGCAAAAACTACTGCCTGGTGATATTACGATCTAGAAATAATGAGCAAAGGAAGTCGTTAAAATTATCGAACAATCTCCCTTAAACTACACATGTGATAACAGGTTCTTTCCATATCCAGTTTAAAGAATCGAGCATTAAATTATACCACAAAAACATGCGCAAAACCTAAAACAGAAAGCCGCGCCCCAGACGGCGACAAGTTGAAGGACGAAGCCGGATATCTGAAGCTCGGACCGAGATCAGATACGAGTCTCGACGGAGGGTGTGGACGGAGGGAGGGGACAGTGAAAGGGTGTCCCTCCGGTGGCCATGGTCTCGAGGTCCCGATTCGGAAGGACCCACTTTCCAGCTCACCAGGTCATCACCGCCCTCCCAGCGGGATACGGGGCCTCTCAATGTTCATATTACAATGCAACGCTCACGTCAATAACTCAGGGCATGCTGCGGCCGGCTGGATAGTGGAGCAAGTGCAAACACATTGATATACGGACAGAGCCGGAGATGTCAGATTCGGCACGGATCTGGACTCCGCTCCGCCGACTCGGCCAGACAAAGCTTCAGACTCGGACACCGGATGCCGCAGTAGCCGGCGGCGGTGCCTCGCGGCCACTGGAGCCCTGCCGGCGGGTCACAGCCGCCTCGGGTTGCAGCCGGGAGCTGTGTGGTACGCTGCAGGGCAGCACGCACTGAGCCGCAGGCGGCGCCCCGAGCACGCGCTGAGGAGTGAGGAGCACGCGCTGAGGAGTGAGGAGCACCCGAGCAGCCCCGACTACCGTCTGAGCACCCCTGAGCACCCCTGAGCACCGCCTGAGCACCATCTGGGCACCACCGAGCACCCCTGAGCACCGCCTGAGCACCATCTGAGGACCGCCGAGCACAGAGCGCGCTCCGTCCAGCACGCACGGTGTACCGGCAATGACTCACACATTAGTTGTTTGTTATAGATTAACTGTTCGACATCTACAGCAACATATAATATATATGCTTCCAGCGTTGATTCTCGGCATTGGCTGTCCGATCGGGCTAGACACAGGCAGCGGCTGGCTTTCCTCAGCTCGAGGTGGCGTTGGCGGCGGGTGGGCGCAGTACCGGCGCAGCGCGGCCGAGGAGACGCGGCTGTTTTGGAGCCCGCGCCGTGTTTGCCGCCGTGTCACCATTCGTCTTATTCCCGTGTACCCCATAAATTCGGCCGCGTCGAATAACGCAAACAGGCGCCGTTTTTGAGCGTGAAACATCAGGCGCGTTCAGTCGCCGGAATATTCAGATGCGCAGCGGCGCCGCGCGGGCGGGCGGCCGGGCGGCCGGGCGGGCGGCAACGATGCTAAACACGACCAATGCTTTGTTTCCGCAGTTGGCGCCAATGAGACAATGGCTGGCGCTGCCGGGGCGCTGATTTCGCACGCGGACGAACAAAAGACGGCCAGATGAAGCGCCAGCGCGCCGCGGCCGCCGTAAATTACCCACCTATGAATGCCGCGCGTACGCCACAAATGAGCCCGTATTCATTTCGGCGATCAATTAAAAGCGCCGGCAGAGAGTCACTCTGGGATTAATTGATTTCGCATCGGGTGTGTATCGCGTCGGGTCGGCAGCGACCGCAGAGTCGTGGAGAGGGACAAAGGGTTAGGGCCGTTACACATCACCGCCAACAGCGAGCGCTGCATGTATAATTTTTATTGTTCTCATTACATTTACATAAAGTCCTAATTTACGACTGAACGCCGCTAAGGTGGCTGGTATAATATGCCGGCTGTGTGCCTCCAGCAGGGCACGCGGTTTCAGTGACAATTTTGCATATTTGTGGACGCAATGAAACGGCCGAGAGCGGCCAGCCGTAAACCCACCGGGAGTCGGCGCCACGGACAGCCGCCATACATTGTAAAATCAGAATGATTTGTGGCTAACATGCCTTAAAGTCTGCAGGATTGTTTAAAACTGTGACCCGCCGGATAACGAATGGCGTGTCACCGGCGAGAAATAGCGTCTCCGCGGCGCGCCACGTCGCGGGCCGTGCATCTAATGAAGAATTATGCCGCTGTCTGCAGAATTCCGGCGCTTTCCCAGCATCCCGCGCCGCCTTTGTCTGGACACGGTTCGCCTCCACATAAACAGGCCGTCCGTTGTGGGGGTCGGTTAATGTACGGCCAAGAGGCGGCATCCGGCGGCCCACGCGGCACCGGCACCGGGCCACAAACACACCCGGCCGGCCGGCTCACTCGTAAATCCAAACAACGGAATATTGTTACCATTTGTACGATTAAATTGGCCTCCCGCCTCTAAAAAGCCATCCGATTCGAAATGAAGTTAGCCCACGCTGGCACGCGTGACGAGTGAGAGCGGCTGGGTGATGATGTGGGCGGGATGGACGCCCCCGCCGCTGCTCCTGCTTCACAGACGGAAAACAACCCTCCCGAGCACCCGAGAGGCGCTACTGAGACCCCGGGCTACCGAGCTACCGAGCTACCGAGCTACCGAGCAACCGAGCTCCCGAGCAGCTCGGTCCGAGCAACTAAGCTCCGAAGCTCCCGAGCTCCGAAGCTCCCGAGCTTGAAAGCTAGTGAGTCAGTCTGGCCAGCCGGCCAGCCTGCTCCGTGGGTGACGACGCACGCATGCGGCGTTGCTGACGATAGAACAAACAGCGATGACGTGTGAGCGACACGCACCGGAATCCGCTGCGAGGTAAACTGAGCTCCCACCCGCGCCGTACCCACGTCCTACGAACACAGGAGCCGCCAGTCGGGTGCTTAATCCGCCGACGTTCTGCTGTTGTGATCACAATCCTGCACTAAACGGCCCACAATTACCTGCGTAGCGCGGATAAGCGGCTGTCCGATATTATCACCAACTGGTCTGCCCGCCCGACGGTGAGCGCGAGCCAGCTGTCCGACCGGCCAGATTACGCGGAAACGACAGATCGCGCTCGCCCGCGGCACGCGCCGATTCCTGCAGACGGCGAAACGTGTTCCCCGGTAAATGAGTCAATCGAAGCCGCAGGTGGCGCGGGCGAGGCGGGAAAAAGAGCCGCTCCGACTGCAGTGGGCCGGAACCGTCCGGTGGATTCCAGAACCGGATCCCAATTAGGCTCGCCGCCTCAGTCGTTGGGTCAGGTCAGGGATGTGGCCGGGCGCTTTTTCCCGCAGCGACCCGCTCGCCGGGCGTAAAAACACGCGCGAGTTTGATAAAGCGCGCCAGTTTGGTGGCTCGCTGGTGCAATGCTCTGCCTTATCTCGGATGGTTTTGCTCGGGAGGGCAAAAAGGCGCGATCCGTTCTACTTTAACATCCGACTTAGCGCCGTGGTGAGAGAATTAGCACCTCGCCGGGGTAAAAACGCGGAGGACGCGTCCCGGGTCCGCGACGCATGAAAGTGCTCCCGAGTTGCCGCGGGGAAAAACCTGGTAGCGGCCTGACTGTCGCACAGCTGGGATGGTCCCACGGATGCAATGCCTGCGCGCTCTGGCCCCCCCCCCCCCCCCTCCTCCCACCCCCTGACCACCCTCATGTCTCGGTGCCTCCCGGCTTGCCGAGCGTGAGGCAGCGTTCTCCCCATTACGCTCCAGCGTCAGAACGTTCGATCGGCTCCAATCACTGCGCGCCAATCAACAGAAATGGCCCGGAGAATGTCGACAAAAACGGCGTATTGCGGCGAAAGCGGCGCTTTTTGCGGCGCGCAACCGCGGCACTTTCCAAGGCGGTCGCTCCAGCGGCGCTGCTACGCACGCAAAAACGACGCGGCGACAAAAGTTACGCGGACCTATCGAACAGGCCGCTCGGAATGAACACCCGAATAGGTGCTTTCCATTGATGGTGGAACGCACATAGTTTAAGAAGTGCCTTACGGGGAACCTACACGTTTGTCTGTCTACTAGTCATTTTAATGTCGCCTGTCCTCTTGGCACAGAACCGTGGATCCCAAACGTCGGTGTGATGCTTGATTATCACGGTAATGTGATTCTTTTAGGTCCCTACTGTCTGCCGTGACGTTCTCGGTTGCAGAGAGTGATCTTCGTTGTCTGTTCTCGATCTTCGCTAGTTTGATTTTTCCTGATTTTTCAATTGACAACCCACACGATCATGCAAGGCAGCAAAGCGAGAGTAGATGTTTCAGCGCCAGTTGCGCCGTGAAACCGCGCACAAAAACCACATCCGCCGCCAGCTTTCAGAACGTTATGTTCGATAAAGCCTGAAAGGTCAGGCGACAGGCCTAATTGATTTATACGGGCCAGAAGTAGTTTCTCGTTTCCCGTCAACGCCAGGCGTTGCCTCACGTCGGGCTTTTTCAGAGCTGATGATAGAAGAAAGCAAGAAGTGTCACCCACGTATATATGATAGCTGTTGCACAAGTCGGGTTCGATAAAACGTCGGTCAAGCGACGACTCACAGCGTCCACGTGACGTCATTAGTTTCTGGTGACGTCATTGCGTCCCAACCCACACAACACTTGAATTATTTTACCAGCCCTTACAGACAGAGGTAACTGTCAGGACCGCTTATGTCTCGCGGCTTAGTTTCACATTCGATAGTTAAACCTTGCTGCCTATATCTAAAATATAAGTGAACAAACTCCCCCTTTGCTCAGTAGAAACTCAGCTCAGATTCAGCATTGCCTGGCCCGGGTCGCCACCGGCTTTTTCTCGGCGGCCGCGTGTTCGTGTGAGGCACGCCACGCAGCCACCCTGCCGAACCAGACCAGCCGGCAGCGCGCTCCCCAGGCCACGGCCCGATCGGCCGGCCGCTCCCCAGGCCACACGATTCCACATGGCTCGCCGCTCCTCAGGCCACGATTCTACAATCTACATGGCTGGCCGCTCTCCAGCCAACAACTCCACATTGGCTCGTTTTTTTACGGTGACTCTGGCAAACTCTCGGGACGCTGTGGTTCACTACAACTAACTCAATGTTATGCTGGTGTTCGGGGCAGGGATGACCTGACAGAAAGGCCAAATGAATGTTGATATCACCAAAATGAGTGCGAATTTAAGAAAAGGATCTTTGGCGAAGTGGAGAAGGTTAGATATTAACGGTGTCACCTCTGTGATTATAACTGCGCCTGCAGTGGATGGTTGAATCGTCGACAGCCAAGCGACGAGGGATGAATTCGCGACGGGTATGTGTTGTCCCGTCACAAGGAATGTCATAAGATGACAAGACTAAGCATGGCGCCAATGCCATTTGCTTTGAAGCAGGACCTGCCTCGTCGCGGGCGGGTCTGTGGAATGCCGTGGAGCGGCTGACATGCGATGCTGCATGATTGGCCGACGCGCCTCCCCCGGGACATGTTCGATCTGCTCGTTTGAGCCACTCCTGTCAAAACGACCGATGTTTCTGTCAATCAATCTCGCGGCTGGTGGGTTGCCGAACGGCGCCGGTTCCACAGTATCGTCCCTCGCCATCACCTCGCCAGAGGACCGGAACTTCAACCCCGGCCGCCCTGCAGACGCTGGTGACGCTCCTGGGACGATCGCGGCGCGTTGTGTCAGGACTGGAGACGATCGCGGCGCGGTGGCCGGCTGGAGACGATCGCGGCGTGGTGTGTGGCTGGAGACGGACGCGGCGCGGTGGCCGGCTGGAGACGATCGCGGCGCGGTGTGTGGACTGGAGACGATCGCTGCGCGGTGTGTAGACTGGAGACCATCACGGCGCAGTGGCCGGCTGGAGACGATCGCGGCGCAGTGTATGGACTGGAGACGGACGCGGCGCGGTGTGTGGACTGGAGACCATCAGGGCGCAGTGGCCGGCTGACAGTGAGGCGGTGTTTTTTCAGTCCGGCCGGCGTTCCTGCACTCCTCCCACTATTGACTCTGCGCTGCATACTGACGCTGTTCAACAGGCGACGGCAAACAGCCAGTGCAGCGAGCGAGCGTCGCACCGCTGCGCCCGCCACTGTTTGACCGTTTTTCGCCGCGCAGCCACCTCTTTGCGCTCCGCTCTCGGCCACAAAGAGCCTGCGCAACAAACAGGATGATATTGGGATTTCTCATCTGGCAACCTCAATGTCGGCGGCCGACAATAGCACCATTAGTCCACTCGTCTGGCAGCGCCTTTTTCCACGAGATAAGAAGTTTGAAGGCAATAGAGGCGTTGCAATAATTCAAATTCTCCTGAGTCACTCTGGAACTCTTTGTCCGGCGATGACTTAGAATCTTTGCTGCTCGAGAGCACGATGCGGGCCCGCCCGCCCGAGCGGCGGATTTGAAAAACGGACCATTAATTACAACTGTATCTAGACACTGATCGACACATCGACATTAGCCCGAAAATTTCATGCATTAATTACAAAAAGTGCACGGACTATGGCCTGTCTGTTGGGCCGCGATAATCACGGTTTACTCCGGGTCGGGTCGACCAGGAATCTGCAGCATCATAACGCCCAACAAAGGCGGTCGAGGCTGCCTGCCGGCTGGGCGAACAGGCCACCTGTTGCAATCCGGGTACCTGCCTCCCGGAGCTCCCGCCGGGAGTCCAGCGCGAATAATTGGGAAAAGCGCGTGCGGGGCGCGCTGCTGTGTCGCCGTCGAGAAAGCTCGCTCGCGGCGCCGGGAAAGGAGTGCAAGACAGTGCCGTTCGTGGTTCGACGTCGGGGAGGAATGGGGGGGGATGACGACGAGAACGGAGAAACGATCAACCCAGAGCCGGCCGATCGCTGGATGACGCATCGTTCGCAGAAGCGGAGGCTGAGCTTTCAGCTGCGGCGAGAACTCGTGTCAACAGCTCTTTGTCAGCGCGCAGGTCGCGCGGTGTGACACTCGCAGCGCGCAGTTTGTCGCCGCGCCGTGATTGCCGCCATCTGTCGCAGGCGCGCCACATGTGAGTGATTACCGGGGGCTAATTACACCTGGCGCAGGGCGACGCTGCAATCGTCACCGCCGCGCACGCAGGACGCGCAGGGTGTCGCGCTGCGCCGCCGCTCGCCGCAGTCCGAGAGACGCCGCGCCGCCGCGCCACCTCCGCCGCCGCCGGTGTCAGCTGCGTCACCAGTGCCGCGGCCGCGCCACCGCCACCGCCGCCCGTTATTAAAATATCTCGGGCCTTGGAACAGATGACTGTTCACTCGGGCGTGAAAAGCGGACACGTTTTATCGGCCCTGCGCGTCGGACCGCGCCACTAACGGGCTGCAGATCGCAGCGCCTAATTGCTATCGCCGCCGATCGGCGCCGCGTCGCTCACTTTGCTTCCATTTCACGTGCGGCGCTGACCTCCATGTGCCGATTGATCGGCAATGCAGCGAGTTGCAGGTCGCGCGCGCGGAGGCAGACAGCCGCCGGCCGGAGGTTGCATTGTCAGCCGGCAGCGGTCGATGCGGCCCAGTTCGTCAGCCGGCGTTTCCAGGGTTTCCGAATCGGCTGATTGCCGCCCATGACGCAGTCGGCGTCACGGGCGTGACTCTGTCCGCCGTCACCGGGGGGACGAGCGCGTCGGCCGGCCGTTTTGACGACCGGTCGACGGACAGGACAACGCGACGTCGCGTCCGCTCAGCCCCGCCCCCGCGCCGGGCCGGGCCAGTCAACCCGCCGCCCGACCCTGCCCCCCCGCCCCGTCCGGCTCACCCCACCCCCAACCCCCCCCCCCCACCCCCCACACCCCGCATGACCCTGCTGGTGACTGACGTGGCACAGC
>JARBER010174361.1:0-15856 GCA_030265075.1 Balanus glandula
CGGTCTCGGGCGGAATATTCAGCACGGACCTCGGTCCCAAAGAATTATTTTCCCGGCCCCGTGTGGTATTATATAATACCAAAGAGGTATAAAGTTCTACCCTTGCACACGGGGGTCGAAAAATGACAAGCGATCGCCAGCGAAACTCTGGATCAAGGTACTCGGCGCATCCAGAATGGGTGGTTTTGAAGGTCTAGTGGGCATATCAAAATTATCACACACAAATGAAAACTCATTGCAATTTGGTTAAATATGCATCCCAATAAATATAAAAAAGATTGTCTTTTTGCTCCGAATTTCAAAGCCCTAAAAGTTGCGGTACGGCATTGACGCATGTGTGTTACACAACGCAGTCGACTTTTAAGGTATAGTTGTACGTGATTGAGATCAAAACTCCTACAAATTATGAATAATGAATGTTCAAATAGTCGTATTAAATCTTTGCGGCACTGCGCATAACCGTTTTCCGTTTTTCGTTTAACATCGGCGCTTAGAATGACCCCTACCATGCGAGAATTAATATATATTGTCTTACATGCTCCAAGATTCAGTTTTATTTAGGAATCAGGTAAATACATCAAATGTTAGGGTATTTGTATTTAGTACCACCGGAAGATCTTACTATGTTCAGCCGTGAAAAATGAATGCAAATAGCAGGCTAGTAACCTATCAAAGTAAGTAAACTTTGCTCACCAAACCATTATTAGTGATAAATTTCGACACTAAATACGTCGCCATACATACGACCCTTTCATGCGCACTAACTCCTACAGCTGAATTCACTCTCGATAAACCATTCAATGTTTTAAACGGGAGGGTACGACTTCCGCTTTTCCTCGTGCGTACATCCGTGTTGCCTGCTAAATGACCTCTGTTTACTATAGTATTCACCGCGTTGCCATAGCGACCACGTGCACTGGGACGCAATGTTGGCTGGTGCGCCATTAAAAATCGGTCGACCTTCCTGCAGCTCCGTCGGCACGCGCTGTCGATCAATGCGGGTCGACCTCGCTGACGGCGTTCACCGAACAGCCGCGTCGTTCCGCGAACCGAACACTCGCGTTCTGAGAGCAGATCGCAGCCACTGGCCGCGTTACTGCCGGAATGCAGGGGTGGAGTGAAGGCTGGAACCAAGCGGTGGTGCGTACATAATAGGACTTGTGACTGCAGGCTGCCAACTTGATTTAACGAATGCTTATATAAGTTTTTTGTGTCAACAGTTCAATCAGTGGCGTATTTAGAAATATGTCAAGGTCACTCATACCTTCCCTCAAAAGGCCGTCAAACCCTAGGCACATGATGGCGACATCAGCGAAAGGTATTGAGTGGAGCTGAGGGTAAATAGCAAAGAATACAAGAACACAAAAAGCGAAGCAAAAGTATTAAATCGATACATTAGGTATTCAGGTAAAAACTGTCGGATATTTTTGAACTGTGGATTTTGTACGCAATTTTGTGTTAGATGAACTGCAATAGGCGTAATTATCAATCGTTTGATTAAGATGCAGATGCCTTGTTTGCTATTCCAAGGGAATGCAATGATAAATCAAGGAGTGCTCCAACGAAAAGTTTTTTTCACCCTAAAGAATAATGGCTCACACAGAAATGAATATTGCCTAAAAAAGCATGCTCATTGCTCCTGGGTCGTAAGTAGGTAACCAGACGGTAGGCTTTCCTGAGTCTGCTCCGATTACCCGACAGCCTCTCCCGACTCCTAGTTCAAGAGGGTGCGCACCCACCTTTTCGAACTAGCTTCTCCTATACGTAGAAAGAAACAACAGCGGAAAGGCCGTTCGTAAGCTCATCAAAAGTAAAGTGTGAACTACGTTTAGCTCTGTTTTTTTTTAAGGTGAACATTAAAGTCGTTAGAGATCAGTCCGTTTGACCTGCTCTTGGTGAACGTACCATTGTCTGACATTACCAAACAGGGTTTCTACGGATAATAGCATTGGAGACAATTATTTAGGGCAGTAATGGTTTGGTTGTTTAGGAATTAGGAAAGAAACCAGGCTAATTTTACATTACTTCTTAAATTAATAACATGTTGACGTGTTTCTATGCACAAGCTTCAGGATGAGCTTTTCCAAGCAATTGTTGATATAAATAACCCTATGGGGAACATTTATAGCAAACAAATCGCATTTTGTCCTGAAGTTCGTTTACCATAACATGTTAAAATGTTGTTTAATCGCTTTCCTCACAGAGCAAAAGTAAATCATGAGACATCTTTTGGGGCGTAAGTTTTAACACAAATTCAAACAAATTTGAAATAAGCTCAGTACCTACTACTAAAAACTAAGCCAATAAGGCTCGTGTCCTTGAGGTTTTAACGACACGAAAAAATGTAAATGAAAATGAAGCTGATAAAACATCTTCTGATACATATTTTGATAGATGTAATTATATTCGTTCTTGGCTCGGTATAAGTGCAAAAACATGTGCAATTAGCGCATAAACGCTAATGCGTTTGTTACAAGGCGTCGTTTGCAAGAACACAAAAAGCGAAGAAAAAAATTATTATTTTTTCGGTATATCGTTCGGTAATATCGGTAAATTCAGTATGTTTTTATTGATATCTTCTCAGATATCTCAGATATCAGATCAGATATCAGATATCAGATATCAGATATCAGATATCAGATATCGGATATCAGATATCAGATATCAGATATCAGATATTTATATCTTGTATTGATATCTATCTTCAGAAGCACATCAATATGTTTTTAAAACATTAGACAACTTTATACGATTTGTTATGACGGAATGCGGTGTTAAATGTATATTGACAGCAGACGTGGTCCAGGATCCCAAACGTCCTAAACCTTAAATCTCAATTCTGACAATGTTCAAGGTGACATGGTACTAATTTATGATGCAGCTTAGTGTTCCTCACCTACTTCTGCACATGTAACCTTTTTCCTGTTGATCAAAGCATCAGAATACCATGCAAATAGTTAACGTTTCTATGGATCCTACGCGTCCCAGGATCCAGGATCCATCGTGTTTTTTTTGTCGATTTTCACGGTGTTCTGATACTTTGATCAACGATAAAATATTGTGTGTGAGATAGTAAGTAATGAGGAATAGGTTCCAGTGCGCTTAAGTGCTATAGCGTAATTTCCGTAGCCACAAATCGCATTCAAAGGTGAAAACGACTGGGCGCATGGACCATGTCCGGTTAGCAGACAGCAGTATATTGAAATATCAAGGTAAAATACTTTGAATTACTTAGGCGTGAAACGCCACTACCTGTCCCCATTTCCATTGCCCGTTGCCACAAGGAATGTTCAACTTCGTGTTAAAAATTATATGGAAGCCAATTGTCCCAATGTCTACCATCAATTTCAGCTCGTGTTTATAAACAAATAATACTTTACGTAAGTACAACCAAGGCCATATAAAGAAGGTAAAATAATAAGGACTTTGAGACTTTGCCGGGGTGACGTCATTGTTTTTCCTTACAGAAAGCCAGAACGCAAAAATATACATCACAATCCGCTGTGACGGTGTAACTAATAAGAGATATAGAAAGGGTCTGAATCTACCACTTGGCGCAGACACGACGATGTTGGCATCCGACAAGGGCCAGAAGACGAGCAGAAAGTAGAAGCCCAGTGACGTCACTTTCCGTTATGCCCTTCCTATGGCGTAGCATAGAAGTCTTAATCTAAGTAATCCGTAGTCTTATATCAATGTATAATCTCTATAAATGCCCTGTCTAATTTTCTGCCGCTAATAACGTGCTATTCAGTGCTGCATGCAGGGAAGCTCAAGTAAATTAGTATTGAGCTCAATCCCGACATATCGGGAGTGAGCTTAGACTATAATTGTTTTAAATTCCGTTGCGTGCAGCACCGATGAGGTCGAAAGTAGCGTCATCAAATTAAACAGAATATCTGAAGGAGACTGTGGATTAGGTTTGCACAACGCCGTCTTAATTGTTTTCTTGTGTTGATATATTGCACTTAAACGGGTATCTATAGCATTAATTTAAAGTTTTGTTTTCATGTTGTTAATCTAATCCTTTTCAGTATGAAAAAAGGATAAGTATAAACATTGCAGTGTAGGTACATACCTAACAACAACAACAACAACAACACATGTATTTTACATATTACGAAATAAAACATAACACATTATAATAATAAGATTGGTGCAAAAGAATACAATTCTTAAATTAGAGCACCTCTCTTCAAATTACGGTTTTAACATAACATAAACATCAATAAAGTAACATATCTAACATAACATAATCACACAATCGTCTGGCCGCCGCCACGTCGCGCCCCATCCGCCACTCAATAGTTAAGTTAGCCGCCTTCAAGCGTCCAAATGACCGGTCAGAGGTCGCCGTCCCACCCGCAGGGGGCGTAGCTCAATTGTCACGTGCTGTTGAGGCAGCAACCTACGGCGCGGTAGCCTCTACTATAGGAATGAATTTACTGATCAGATCTTAACGTTACGAGTCAACGACAACTGCTCTAAATTTCTATTTTTCGTGAATAAACTATATTGACAAAAATTAGCGCCTGGGCTGAAACAAGCTCTTCGAAAATTTAATTCAGATTTGACAGAATCGTGAGAAGTTATTGCCGAAAAACGGGGTCTCACGGGGTTTTAAATCCATAGTAAAGCACAATGCAATTTTTACTGAAATCCATGAACACAAAATAATAGTGATCGCAGCATTTTAACATTTTTTTTATTAACTCAATCCGATCCATTTAATCTGATTAATTTTCAAGGTCAAAACCAACCCCAAGCAGAGGTTATTGCCCAGAACTTTACACCAACCACTCAACCGTCCAATTTCTTGTAGCTGGCAGAACTAACCCGACGGTCACTGCACTGGCGTATTTTCTGTATCACTACTCACTGGGGGGGGCATTTTTAGCCCCTCCGTATCTACGGAGCCAATCGAATGATCGGCCTAAATCAAACGCCACTGGATAGCTGACGAAGTTTCATCATCAAAAAATATTTTGCTGACCTGGAGGTCACCAATAAAGCCACAGGTCAGGTCAAAGGTAAAAATCAAGCTAGTTCAGTTTATGGATCATTTGTTTTCTATCCAAAGCCTTTGATGGTAACCAAAACCACGCAAACCTGCTCTCCAAATAAAATACCAATTCCACATAAGATAAATGGTAAATTTTGGCAAAAGGTCAAGGTTAAGGTCAGGTCTCACAAGATCAATATGCGAAACGCTATCAAAAAGTCATGTAAAACATGTCTAATAGGTTATTTTACACGTATATTTCAATTGAAATCAATATTTGACCATCGGATCTCATTCTATTGAGATTAAGGTAACGTTTACATTAAGGTCAGGTCAAATGGGGTAGAATTTTGAAAATGATGTGTTCAAATAACAAAGACATGTCTCTAGACTAGTTTTTCCTTAAAAAACTATGCGTCATTCATTTTTATGTATCTATCTATAAAAGCCAAGAAGCGCATTAAAAATATAACGTCATCAATTACAACAGATATTCCTTTGAAATATGGTAAGCGCATCGTTTATATAATGTTTCGTAACATATCTCGACCTTTTCAATTTCGTTAAACATGTTGGATTCGTGGTCGTTTAAACAAACAAAAAATGGGGTCAAAAACCAAAATTGTCCAATGTTCGAGATAGCCATCTTCTGCAGCTGGATATCTGGATATCTTTCCATCTTTTTTATGTTTGTTTTACTAAGTGTTTTGTTTCTATGTTGTCAATTAAACTTAAGCTGATTTTGGTGTAAGAATCGTGTGTAATGACGTCACAAAATTCGCAAAAATCTCCCAAAAATGTCATATGAAAAAAAAGAAAAAAAAAGAGAGCTTTAAAATTGATAGCCGGAAAGGTAATGCAAATTTGTCGCCGATATCTGCCTTGGCTTTTGAGATATTCAGAAACTTCCTCAGGGGGTTAAAAAATCCACCTCCTATTGACTCGTGGGTTAAAAAGCAAAAGTTGTACGTTCTCGACCTACCTGTACTGGACACGGTCCGTCGCGTCCCCACTCACTAAGGTCACCTGACCCTGAGCGTGACCGTCGCCACTGGTCTCAGGCAATCGTAATATAAATCAGGAGCAAATAACGACTGCTGAAGGAGCTCGAGCTTGGCCTGCCACTACCGGGTGGCTTCAGAACTAAGCTCACTCACCTCCCCATATAGTGAACTACTGGGGCGGAGAGCCATATAATACAAAGAGGAAAGCAAGGTCTTCTTTGTCAAATATATTAAGGCAAATGGTAACTCATGAGTAGGTACTTGATGACTTTAAAATGTGAAATGGCCGCACTCATGACGCAGAAGGCAATGAGTGTGCCGGCTCCGATGGCAGGCGTACTCATGTCTTCACCTCTAGCTATCAAACAGAGAAGGTATCTATCGGCAGCGATTGTAATGACCCGCCTTTATGCATCCGATGTAGCGCAGTAGGTGTTCTGAGGAGTGAGGATGCTCAGTTATTTGCCTCGCAGCCGAAATATTGCCAGGCAACGCTTCTTGCTTGCATTAACCTGCATAATGCATATTCTCTCTTTTCCCAGCGACCATCTTCACAGCAACTATTTTTAAAATACAGTCCTGAAGTTCACTTTTTTCTTTTGCGGTACTTTTCTGACTTCAAGTATCTACCTTCTAAAGAAAGGCCTAGCATTGTTATATATCTTATCATATATATAGTCATCAGTGGAGCCCTTCATGGAATGGAAATTCCATATGGATATGGAAATGGAATGGAAATGGATGGAAATGTGACAAACTTTTGGGGAATTCATCGGAATGGAATGGATTTGGATTGAAATGAGACAACCATATCATTTTCTAGCACTAAAAACAGTTAAATATGCTGAATTTTATGGAAATTGATGGAAATGGGAGCCCAATTCAATATGAATATGGAACGGAGCGGATTTGGATCTGGCTGAATGGGATGAAATGGGATGGGAGCTGAAAATATGCCCCATGAAGGGCTCTAGGCCCCTCCTCCAAACGGGCGCAAGCCACTCGTTCTGGATCGCTCCTGACTGCGGTAAAGGATTGAGTGATTCTATCATTATCCACGCCGGACCAAATAACCAGCACGCGTGTCTCACCTGTATGAGTCTTGTAGAACTTCATATACTCTGCGATCTTGTCCTCCTTGAGTCCGCACGCCTTGAGGAAGTCTGAGAAGCAGGGCTCGGCGTCGGACTCGGGGTCTGAGAGCTCGGACGGATCGTCCAGACTAGCCTCGGTGGCCGGCTCGCTGCTCAGACTGCACAGCTCCACTCGGTCGTCGAACATCATGTGCAGAGAGCGCAGCTCGTCGTTGGTGATGTCGGGGTCCAGCTCCTGCACGGCCAGCGCCTTCACCTTCCGCCGCTTCCGCTTCACTTCAGGCGAGGCCGGCGCCGCGGCAGGAGGGGTGACAGTCGCTGCTGCCGCCGGTGGAGGAGGGGCAACAGCTGCGGCTGGCTTGGCAGGAGCGTCATCGGGGCTAGCTCCACTGATGCAGCACTGTGATAGAAGGGAGATTGATAGCGATTATGCGTCGTTGATATTGACTGATTGAAGATGAAAAGTTTTAATTTAATGTATTGTTGAGTAAACGATTGCATAAAACCAATATTGTATCGACCGTTGGCACGCTCAAGATCCAAATACCCTTTTAGCGTAAGTATACTCCCTTACACGAAGTTTCTGCTGTTGTTCCTCATCTCACAGGAGAGCAGCATTCCATAACAGCACTTGTTGTAAGAACATTATGAAGCCCACTTACGAATAGTTTCTTCCATCCTGGCTGCGGCTTGGGTGGCGGTGCGGCTGGTGTGACGGGGGCTGGGGCCGACTTGACTGGGGGCTTCGCTGCCGTCGGCTCCGTCCTGTCCTTGAGCGAGTCCTCGTAGTCTGGGTCGTCCGGCTCCGGTTTGCACTCTTTCAGCGAGGACAGCTTCTGCTTCGAGATCTTGGAGTAGGGTCGCCGATACTCGGTCAGCAGAGGGTCCCTTCCGAGCGGCCGCACCAGAACACGGTCCTTGAACTGCACGCGGCCCGTGCTGCTGCGACTGCTGAGTGCGTCCGAATCGTCGTCGGAGCTGGTCTCGTGGTGCGACAGACGCCGGGTGTACGCACCCTTGGCAGGTGTCGATTCGCGATACTCGCGAAAGTTGTGTCCCGCCCGGAGGTTTTCGTGCAGCCGCCAGAGGACCGCCTCGACGAACTGGTCGCCGCCCTCGGCTCGGATCGCCCTCAGCGCTGACACGTCGCTCTCCGAGTCTGGCGAGCGGCTGTAGCGCGGAGGAGGTGGCTCGCTCTGGCCGTAGTCCAGGCCAAGCGACACTGTCGATGGCGGCGCGTCCAGGTCCGTGCGGAGGGTCTCGTCGGACGGCGCGTCCGTGAGCAGCCAGTCGGGAGTGCGCCGACGGCGGCGGCGACGGCCGCGCTCTGCGCCGCCCGCCGCTCCGGGGGTCTGCTCTGATTCGTCTCCCTCGTCGCTCACGTCGCGCATGAGGAAGCCGAAGCGCTGCTTGACCTGGCGGCCGGCGGGAGTCAGGCCGGCCTCGTCGCTCAGCTCCAGCTCGCCGACGCCGCCCAGCTCACGGATGCGGTTCTGGATGCGCGAGATGAGCATCGCCTCGAAGGCGTCATCATAATGAACGTCGACACGGTTGCCGGCGACATCACTGTTGCTGTCGTTGGTGGTCGGCTCCTGCTTTGTCGACACGGAGCTGTCGATCACGCTTCCCCCGGAGCTGGTGGCGCCCACTTCTCGGTAGTTTAGCCTTGTGCGCTCCGAAAGGCTGGTGGTGTCATTTGTATATCCTGGCGATAGAGCGACGCTGTCTGCAGCCCGAGATGTTATAGACAGTCGGCTTATCAGAGGATGATCGTAGATTATTTGATGATGGACGCGAATTTCTGGATTTTTGTTCTGGGTCCATTGCGCGACGTCGGGGTCACGCGTGTATCTTGCAACAACATCATGGACGTCGGAGGTGGAAAAGGAGTCAGATGATGCAAGGTAGCCGGCATCAAATGAAAGGTGGGCATTTATGGATGGAGGGAGGCCTTCTTGAGGATCATCGTTCGTAATGCTCTCCTGGCATCGTAGGCCACCGGCGGTCAGCGTGGCCTCCGACTCATTAGTGTCTCTCGGTTCCTGGTCGGAGGTCCTTACTTCAATGGATTCACACGAGGCATCATACTCTGAAGAAACATTTAACGGGTCGGTGGTTATTACATTAGCAAGTTCACGAGTTATCCTTGGCGATACACGATTTCGAAAGTCTAGTAGTTCAGATTCAGCTATTGGTACTTGCGGGTCCTGAGAGGGTCCTGCAGTTATGATGCGCTTTGCCCTAGTCTTCGGGGTGTATAACCTTTTCTTTTTCTTTTGCAGCGTTTTCTGTCGTTCATCTGCACTTGACTCTGGTGTGTCATCAGACATTGCAATCACCGTGTTTCCATTTATACATCAAAACATCAAAATAATAGTTATATGCATTGAAGCTGTTTAATTCTTTCACATGTATGTATATTCAGAACAACGAACTTTATGAAGACTCAATCTAGAGGTATATAAGGCCTTGGACTCAACGATTCCGATTTCCGAAGCAGAGCCAGCTAACGAGGTCAATGCGGTGGATTTGTAGCGTTTCGCTGCTCCAATCACAAGAAAATCTGGCACGTGCTGAAAATGTGCCAGATGCTTCAGCGAAGAAGCGAATAATTAAGCATCGCAATAGCACTGGGACAAATAGGGATTTTTACGCATAAATAAATTAGCCCATTTTTCTCGATTTTCAATAAAGCTCTTCCATACATTTTAGGCCGCCTTCTAACATTTACCGCATGGCGCTGGGGTCTCCAGCGGACACGAGGCGCAGGGGGGTAACTTTTATCCCCATATCTTCCGAACCAATAAACGCAACGGGACGCGCAATGCGGCTATCGAGAGCTAACAGTGAGGTAAATATACTGTGTACTTATAATGCATAAGACAATGTCAAATGCTAGGTCGCAGTCAAGTCAAAGATCAAAATCGGGTTTCTCGAGTTGATCGGCTATACTTTCCATTCAACGCCTTAGATTAAGATTATTATTGGCCAACAAACTCTCAAATTTATATAATTAATCTAACAAATTATCAAAAAAAAAATATAGGCGTAGGTCAGGGTAAAGTCACAATAGTTACTACTTTGACCCGCGCCCTGACGTTGATCGGTGCCGACGCCACCTTTCTCGTGTTGGGGTATAACGACACCCCTTTCTAGCTCAGTCCTTATAGCACATAGACTGAAACCCAAAGCACCGTTGGAAAGATCGTTAGAAATCGCTTGAAACTTTCTATTTTTCGCTCAGGTCAAAATCAAGGTCACCAGAGGTCATCAAAGGCAAAAATATCCAGTGTTGACATCGGTCAAGTCATTCCCATATAGCTCGGACAATATGATAGCGGGAAACAAAGGTCGAAGAAATAATCGATACGTATTGAAATTTGAAGTTGGCGACATGTCCTCCAAATTTACCTCAGGTCAATAATATAGGCTCCACGGGCCCTAAAAGTCAAAAATATTGCTTTTTCTTTAAAAACGTATTCCACTTGTTAGTTTTAAAACTAATAAAGCTAACGCAATTTGCTTTACGGAATCGCGTTAACCTCGTCAAGACCCTTCAAACGGTATACATGTTAACTTTGTAAGGTCAACTTGAAAATTTGACCTCAGGTCAAGGTCAATTGGTGACCTAAGTAAGTCATGCTGCATAATGGGAGACGCATCCCGATAAGGCGAACGCATTGGTGTCAATTTCATTTATATATCTTCATTGTGTCGAGAGTTATTGACGAAAGAAGATGGTGACCTCGTATGACCTTAAATGACCCGTAGAGGTTACAAAAAATTACACTTCGATCATCAAATATATTCTTAGGTAACGCCATCCAGGAATAATTGGACTGATTTTTGCATATCCTGAAAAAAGGAAGCGTTTTAATATTTCCCCAGTGGCTTATAATGGGGAGGTCACAAAATTGACCCAACCTTAGACGTCATCTATATCAAAATTCCGAGATAAAAGAACTGTAGGTACTCATGCATCTAAGTCGAACAGGTCACTTATATGAAATGTGAGGTACGACACGTTCCAGCTTCTTTCAATAATGAATGAGTTGCGGTTTCGTTTCAAAGAACCATAATTAAAATTGATCAAGTCATGTGCCTTAGCATACCATTGCAACAACAACCGATGGTAAGAGCAAGCCGAGAAGTTTGTTAAGAGCGAGCAAGTTTGTTATCGGCTTAACTGGGACGTTCCTCTAAAACCATATGAAGCCAGTAACTGGTGTTCATATGGTTCAAATATATATGAAGAACATTTTTACAGATTCTTTTAGCTCCTTTCTACGATCAGTTTTCTCAAACGGAGGAAGGTCGCAAATCGGGAGGGGTCGCTAATAGGATACTTTCTCCCAGGGAAATAGAATACTAGGTACGCCAAAGTTTTGATAAATATCACTAGATCTAGATAATATGGCAGCATCATGTGTGCATTTCCTTTTACCAGCCAGGTTGAGGCGACCTCAACTTCGCTGAAACACGAAAATGCGGGTACACGCTACGATACTTTGGTTATTAACTCGAAAATAAAGCAAACGGCGTAGACTTTTGTACCTGGAAATCGAAAAAAAATGTTCAGGCTTCATTTAAAGCTAGTTTCATTGTATCTGTTGCAGGTAAACAAAGACGTGAGCCCGAAAAACGTTTTTTTACATTAAACCCTATGGGGCGCTTGGCAATGTATCCCTACGCCGTGCTACTTTATGAATTTTGGACCACAACGCCTTTTCCTACTATAGGTACCATAAGTCACAAATTCGATCAACATTGCTTACTTCTGCTGAAAGTTCAAATTGTCCGTGTAAAAAGATAGTAGCCTTATTATGGTTTTAAAATAGGATTTAAATGCAATAATCACGTGTTGTATTTATTATTAGGTGTTCTCTGAAATACAAATGCACGGTTAAAAATCAAACAAACACCATGCTTTTATTGAAAGTATAATAATTAATAATTGCCTGGTAGGTATTTGATTGGTTTTCACGTCAAATGCTCACCGTTGTATTAGTTATCAGACGATATATCGTTTTTTAGGTTTAGTTCAGCAAACGACCTCCTATGTCAAGGATGTCATCAGAAAGGTTGAAAATTACCATGCATTACAGCACATAAACAAATCGCTTAGTATAACTTCCGAACGGAGAGAGATAGAGAGACGCCGTAAGCTGGAATATGTTGCCAGTTATCCCGCGCGGCGCAGGAGGGGGGGGGGGTAAATTTTATCTCTCTCCTGGATTTTGTCGATAACTCAAGGACCATTCAAGATATCGACTTAAATGTTGCTCCACCTTATCCTGCATCAATTTGACGTCTTGTGAGAAAATTTGGACGAAATGAATTGATAATTTTTGAAGAAAATTATGTTTTGATAACGTCATGTCATGCCACTTTTGATGAAAAACGATAAATGTTTGAAAAATCATAAAAACCCGTGTATCAACGCAATTCAAAAACAAAAGACGACGAAAGATAGGTTATTAGATTTTCTACAACATGGTCATCTTGGATTTTCAAAATTTTGTGTTTTTCGCTACCAAAGTTAAAAAAGAAATCCAAAAATGTGAGAAAAAAAATGTTTTCAAGCTATTCAAAAAACCGGAATATGTGTCAGAGAACAACGCATGGACAATACACAAACACAATTTCAATGCAATATATCTGATTTTGACTGATAATAGCTCTTTGAGTGTACCTAAGTGACTAATGACATCATTTTAAAAAAAAATCCCGTTTTTTTTGCTTTTTTGACAAGATACGAATAAATAAGTGCCAGTACTGTTCTTTTGAGACAAAAACAGTCTAGATAAATCTAACTTACATTGAATTTAGCTGATTTAAAAATTTGACCATAAATGACCCGATTTTGACCTGAATTTCGCCTAAGGGTCATTTTATGGGGTCAGAATATAAAAATGAGTACTTGAATACCACGTGTAGAAGTGCTCATAAAACATATGCCGCATGAGTTTTTTTGATATTTTGGAAATTGTGACTTTTGTGACCTGACCTTGACCTTTACCTTTATTTATACTTTCGGTAATGTAGAATATGAATAATATACCTGTGAGAAGGTTTTGTTGAATAAAATCCAGAATCAAAGACTTTGAATAGAAAGCATGGTCCAACAATTCCATAAACTATAATTTGACCTTTGACATGACCTGTGACGTCACATGTGACCTCCAAGTCAACACAAATTATTTTAGCTCGACAGATTGTCCTTGGCTATCGATTTCTGGCTTGCGCATCTCACTGCGGCTTATGGTTTGGAAGATAGGAGGGGGGGGGGTAAAATTTACCCCCCTGCGCCGCACGTTCGGCTGGAGACCCCTCAGCCCTCCGCCGCTCGGGATATGAAGGGAATCAAACGGTTTCCCATTTTTTTTAACTAGGTCGAATTCCTTGCTTTGGGGTTAGATCAATGACCAGAAATGTAGAAAACAGATACAAAACAGTGATTTTGCACCGTCAGAAACACACAACTTTCATACCTGATACCTACATGTAAAGACAAATCTGTTTCTGTATCAATTTTGCCTCATACTTACATTAAAGCTATTTATTTATTCATATCTGGTCCAGAAAAGTTTTTTTTAAATGACATCACGGTTTTGTTACACATAAACAGCAATCAGCCAGTCAAAAAAAGAGATTGCTTTGCAATTTTGTATAGAGGTTGTTCCTACTAAGTTTTCCCACTTATATTTTGTTTTTATTTACTTTTAAAATTTTGATTGTATGTATTTTTTTATCTTTAAACAAAAATTGGGGTCAAAATTCAAACTTTGTAAAATCCGACATCCAAATCTTATAGCCATTGTCATTTACAATCTTTGACCGCTTACGATCTGCATTTTAGTTGATAATTTGATTTTATATGATTTTACAAACATTAATCACTTTGCACTGGAAGTGGCAAAATATGACGTCATCAAAACGTCATTTGCATCAAAACTATGTGAACATTTTGATAACTTTTTAAGCAAACGTTAAATTGTTGTGATCTTAGCTAGACAAAATTTCAGACGGATGCAATTCGTGCGTAAGAAGTTATGCAAGAAAAACATACTGGGGTCGTTTTAGGAAGTGTCAAAACAGGGCAAGGGTTGACTGAAAGTTTTGTGTTTAAAAGGGGACGTTGTAATTTATGCTCCTAAATAATATTTGAAACCACAATAAGATACGATGATTCCAGAAGGCTCACTATACATTTTAACAAAATCAGCAATTTTGACCGAATTTGTCACCTTAGACTCGACCAAAGTGATCGGAACACATAACACTGCTTCAGACCACAGCAGATCAATTAGTGAAGAGTTCGACCAAATGGGTCTCATGGGCTCAGAGTACACTAATTTCGCCTGCGTTTAAAACATTGTTTGCTCATTTCGTCTGCGTTTCAGACAATCCTGGGTAGAATTCAGCTTTACCCCGTATACGGGTAGATTTGTTGGTGCAAGAGGCCTCGAATATACCTAGCTACCTTTAATGTATAATACATACTCCTGCTTTTACACCAATGGTTTCTACATCCGTATTCTATTCCTAACTATGCTACTGCCTACTGTAAGTACCTAAATCACTGGCCCTGAGTATAAGCAGTGACAAGCTAACGATGCTTTGTTTGTGAGTGCTTATACCGTAAAGCAGTCTTTCAACCGACGCTTATCAGCAGTATGTGTAGGCTGTACCGGAATCCTTTATGACGTGCGGTGCAGTATACCACTTTGAATTGCGTCTAACACATCGATGCAGTCTCCGCCTCCGGACGACCGATTTAGATGATCCTGGCTTCCACAAGAAATATGTTGACTGTACCGAACTTATTTGAGCGCTGCGGCACTTACACCATTGCGGTAGAAGAAGCGAACTCCAAATTGCAGTTTCAAGTCAGTTCCTGTCTGGTGGGAGTGTGCTATACCTTGGTTTTCCCAAGTCCCAATCTCCGAATGGTTACACCTGAAATCGAAATAGCATCCACAGATTACTGAGGCATGCTCATGACCACCTTCGGTTCGGCGGCCTCGCCCCTCTTCTCATGCGCCACCACAAGCAGGCGTCTCTTGAACACTGAATGTCGCGACGCACCACCACTTCCCATGAGTGGTCGCGGATGATCCGGAGCGGCACGGGACACGGATACTGTCACCAGACGCACATAACCCACCGCATCCGACCGGCCAGTAACATGCAGCATCGACCGCGGCCGCGATGGCCAGGTGCTGTCTGGCCGGTATATCATGGGGAGACCGGCACTAGCTGCACATAACCCACCACCTCCACCTTCTCGCTATAACCACAGCCCAAACGATTGCCAAACAATCGACCACGATGCACAGCTTAAAAGAGCGACACCAGACACACATACCCTGACAAGTGACAGCAGCAGCGCAGAACCATTAGACCATTAGAAAATGGGCATTACACAGTACACACCCATCATAACCATCAGAAGCTATTACAACCATTACAAACAATATAATTTATATATTTATTTATAATGGAACTTTTTCTAGGGTAGGGGAGAACGGGGTCATTTGACCGCTTTTTTCTAAAGCGGTATATTTTAAAATCATGATCACATTTTGTCATTTACACAATGCTATTAGGTGACACATGCATTTGTCATTATTTGGTATATTAAGCAAAAAACGATAAAGCCATTATTTTTAGTAGAAATCACACATTTTTTACCGGTCGGTCAACCGGCCAAGTCATCAACCAAGTCGGTCAACCGGCCAAGTCGCCCCGGCGTT
>JARBER010174471.1:9316-23653 GCA_030265075.1 Balanus glandula
CAGAGCTACAGTACAGAGCTACAGTACAGAGCTACAGTACAGAGCTACAGTACAGAGCTACAGTACAGAGCTACAGTACAGAGCTACAGTGTCAGAGCTCGGCACAGTACAGCAGCGCACAGTGAAACACGGCGCTGAGTCGCAAAACCACTACCGGCCAGCTCACACGACAGCACGCAGTCTGCTCCGCGTCTCGATTACACCGAGCACTGACTGACGGCTGGTCCGATGCCGAGCAGCTGACAGAAGGCCAGCCCGGCCACCACTCGAAATGGTGACGTCATCCCTGTGACGTCACCGGCCTTACCGCGGCGTCAAAGGTCATGCTGCCGATTTATTCGAAATCACCCGACAAAGGCGACCACAGTTCACACCGAGCGCACGTGAAACGCCGATACATAGACATTTGCGTAAAGCAGCAGTCATAACTCTGCTGATACAGAAATGGCAAAACACAGACTTAGTTAATAACATTGATCGTGGACAGCAAATACGCTCAATACTTTTGCAATACAATCATGCATTACACAGCAATAATGGATTTAATGTTAAAAAGCACCTGGTCATGTGTGCAGCTTATAGATGGCCAGTCTCCAGTCTGCAAAGGCATCACACATGTTGACTGACAGAGCGCGCGGCCCCGGGAGGTCGGAGTACGCTGCTCACCGAACGAGAGGGGAGGGGAGGGGAGGGGAGGGGAGGGGAGGGGAGAGAGACAGAGAGCGAAAGCGAGAGAGCGAGAGGCAAAGACAGAGAGACAGAGACGACATGAAACACTGAAAAGAACATGGTAAATAGTACACACCCGAGTGAACGACAGCTTGCATTTAAGCAGCAATATGACAGTGACAATATGACAGCATATCAAACGTCAACTGTGATGATGATCATGATTTGGGCTTAAGGGCGCCACAACTACTTACGTTATTTGGCAAATGTCAACAGTGAATTCAACATAGTCAGAGTTTGAAACAGGTTATTTGATCCAATAACTATGTGACGTAAGTACACAAGAGTAACAGATCTAGACCCTACTGGGTATGTAAACAAGACTCACAATAAGCTGAATTATTCAACACAAGTGACACAATGCGAGCTGGTTGCCACCACACAATTTCATGTCACCATTTAATTTCCAGTGGGAAGACAGCCACATCCCAATATTTTATTTTGCCTTAGGCAAACTTGTATCCGATTCAGAGTTGGGTCATAAGTCAACTCATGAGAGTAAGGCATTTTTATTAGCTATGAGTCGAGTCAATACAATTTCAAAAATGACATTTGTGTCAAAATTTAAGTTAAATCAATTGGTTTAAAATATAATTTGAGCCAGAAGTCGAGTCAGACAGCTTATTAGCTGCGACTCAGGCATAATATGATTCAACGAATTCCTGATGACACCTGAACCATGAATTTAATGGTAACCCAGTCAACAAGTACCTACTAATTAAACTTGTCATTTATGACTTATGAGTCAAATCGAGTTAACTCAAACATAGTTTTGAGTGTGTCCATGGGTAGAGCTTTTGAGAAAAAGTTGTTGGGGCAAAATGTCATATTGACTGATTGTTTTGCAGGATCCTAGAATGGCTTTGAAGCCAGGGTTGCAGTATGGGAAATTCAGATGAAAAGTAACTTTAGAGAATGGGAAAACCAGCCTAAAAAGACCAAATGATATACCAGTCACATTCTAAGATTGGAAATCTTGGGTGCAAGACGACACCCTCAAATTAGTAATATTCTACTCTTATCCTATTTTGAAGGGATATTTTCATTGAATTTATTTTCCACTTAATAATAGCAATATTTGAGAAGAAATAAACAGATATGGAGTTTAGTTTTGTTTGGTAGTAAGACTTGAATTTAAAATAAGGCTCTTTGTGAGATATAATATTCCACTCTTTTGGTTGATTCACATTCTTAATTTTCAACTCAGTACCTTGCCTCTAAAATAATCCTGGGACACTGTGCCACAGTACAACTCAAACTTATGAAAGATAGGGACTCAGGAGCTTCACCAATCAACGCAGTGGTGTAACAAATGTTCCATTTTAAACTTCTATACTGATCAAGTTCAAAGGAACACAATAGCACAGAGAAGAGTAAACAAAAACTTGACTGTCATGCTGAAATTCAACATATCAAAGATAACAATCAGATCATTAACCAATTGGTGCATCCACAACTGAACCAAACCAAACCCATGCACATATTAACATATACATTATAAAACTGCAACTCTACTTCATACAGCTTCTAATTTAGTACAGTTGGGCAAACTGCAGGGAGATAATCTAAATTCTGATCAATCCGAAAATTGATTTAAGTGGGCGGGCCATGCCCTTAAAATGGCATGCCTGCAGACCCTCAGTAAAACATCAATATTTTAATAATCAAGCAATAAAACAAACCCAAAACCACAGAATAAGCAAGACAAAATATACAACTATGCACAACAGTGTATTAAAGTTATCTTGACAAAAAATGTATTGAGCATGCTTTTGATGATCTACTGTAATACAAAAATATAAGGGCATCTGAAAACGATGATTGTAATCAATTTATTGATTATGCAAACAGCTGGCTAATCAATATTTTGATTATGAAAAAAGAAACTGGATGGATAAAATAAATATTTATATATTCGAAAATATTGTTTAGGCATAAAAGAAGCATGTAAAAATTTCAGATGGAAAAGTTAACAACAAAATATACAAAACATTCCCAATCAATAAAACAAAGGCATAATAAGATTTGGCTTCAAGACATTTATAAATTATCTTTACATTTCAAGCCACAACTGGAAAACTTTATTCTGGATTACCCTTAAATACTCTAATTCTGTGAAACTGAACCTGCTCTTTGAAAGAGGATTTAAGAAAGAAGATTCTTGTCGTGATGGACACTTTTTGTGTGGTGATGAGGTATTTGAAGGTGCACATTAGGCATGGTCAACAGGAGGGCAAAAATAACAAACTTAATATTTTGAAAACTAGGAGGGTGGATAGTATGTGCATGAATATGTAAGCATTTCTAACAACTTTCCTCTTTTTGGTTTTTCGATGTCTTGAATTCCTGGCTCCCTTGAATTAATTTTTTTGTCAATATGTTCAGGCAGCCTTTTCGCTAGAACATCGGAATGTTGAAAAATTAAAATATATATTTTGAAAACTGTGAGAGTGGAATCATAAGCGACAAACAATTCTTAATAACTATTCTATCTTAAGTTTTGCTTTAATTTGATTACATCCAAACTAATTTAAATCCTTTTTCGGCAGCATCCCAGGTAGAAGATAGCGTAGTAACAACATTGTCAAAAATAAGGTTGAACTTGTACATTTGGATAGCGATGGGACAACATTGTGAACGTTGTGGAGAACAAAGTTGTATAGACGTCGCTATTAAACGTTAGAGAAAAATCATATCATTACAATGTTACAACTTTGTTTTAGTAACTTTGAAGAAAATCATGCAATTTGGTGCAATTACCAAAATTGAGTTACTTCACCATCTTACTAGGATTGATGAGGAACCATGCTTGTCATGTTAGCCATGGTTGTCAAATATAACGTTATGACAACGTTATTACAACATCTTGTAGGCATCACAAGGCAACGTTGTGACAATGTTCCTGGGAGTCTACACAATTACCCTGTTACAACATTGTGTTGTTGCATTGCAACCTTTTCACATTGTGAAACCGTCATATTGTTAGCTGGGATGTACAGGTGGCCATGACCAACAGCGCTCAATTAAAGTAGGCAGTCATGTTTAAAACTTCCCTCAGGTTATTGAAGCATTCATGTAGTTTTTCATAGTAATCAAGAGGATTATCAAACATTTATTGCAAAAATAAAATATTTTGGCACACATTGTGGCAATTTTCTCAGTGTAAACAACTTTTTCACTGAGGAAGACATTGTGCCATTTTATAAGCACACACATTGTGTGCTTGAAAAACAACTACATCAATACTGCAACAGTTGTATTTTGAGGAAGTTCTGACTTCTGAGAATGTCCCTGGTTGAATTGCAGTTTTAATACATTTTATTGAGATGAGTGGAATTACTAAAGCACAGCGAGTTCTCCTACAAAACTGTTAGTAAAAGTATCATAATTTTGTATACATCATTAATTTAGTCTGTAAGCCAAAACAGTATTTGCCTGTTCTAACAATATTACTTACCTATCGCTTCAGTTCGAGAACTGAAGCGACACACTGTACTATGTGAATTAAAACGGAGCTTTCGTTGGTCAGACGTTAACAAAATTGTAAAATACACAGCCGAGAAGATCGTGGCCTGGTTTCTCTATATAAAGTAAAGAAATTCAATAGTTAACCAGTAATTAATTAAAATGTATTAAGAATAATGGGCGAGAATGCAGAGAGCGAACATAGAGTTTGCGACTAATTCAGCGCGCCTCCATATTTGTTTATATTGTAATATCAAGATGTTTTTAGTTACAAAGCAAATGCAAGGCCCTTATGCCATATATTTATTTTGTGTTTTTTGAGTGTGAAACTGAGTTAAAATTAAACAAAATAATTAATAGAATGTATATTTAGTGTTTCTGGAAACTTAAAGCTTTTGGTTCCTCCTTTGCAAAATGGTTTATCTGGGTGGATATAAAATAAACTTGTAGTAGACTTCAACGCAAATAGATGGCAGGGTGGTCGCCGTTGCTATGACTACAATCGTTGGACAAAATTCTATTACCCGGGTGGTGCGCCGCCGGAGGAGGTCGCGCTCGCGCAGGTTGTTGTTGGTCGTTGGGGGCGTTCCACGCGGACCGGGCTGCGTGCTCCTCTCCAACAGACAGTGCTGAAGTAGGCGTGCCGGCAGCACCTAGTGTGCGCTCTTCATCAGGTGAGGCGCCGATTGCGATGCCTTTTGATCTGAGGTCACCTCACTGTCTCATTTCAGCTGATCGATTGCAGTCACATGGTCCGGTGACTGATTGCGATTGGTATAGAATTAAACTACGAGTCCAATCTTACAATTTATATTATTCATAAAGGTTCAAACGAGGGAGGTTCTCTGGGAAGTGAGAACTGCCTCGACCGGACGAGCTCATGGCACAAAAGGCTTCCGACCGCTCCCATCACCATCAGAATGTGAACTACTTTTCACAGGGGCCGATCGGCACGTGAATACGACTAATGATAAGATTTCTTGATTCGTGCACCTTGTGCCTTGTGTGAAGGGGGGCTTTTTCTGCCAGTTTCAGACTCATAGATAATCATACTTATACTTACTTATACTTCATAGTGATCGGGAAAAAAGGCCGTTTGGCCTGTGGGTCCCGTTGTCATCGAGCTTTACGACAAGAAACAGACTAGACTCGTTATGAGTTTTATTATGGAATGTCATACCACAGTATTGTCCAGTGTTTGTCAAGCCTGGCTTTGAACTGGTTGATGGAGGTTGCGGAGACTACAGAAGTTGGCAAGGAACTCCAGTCATCAACCACTCTGGTGCTGAACGTGTTCCTACGAGTCAGAGTACCTAGTTGCCCTGAGCTTCTGAAGCTTCCACTGGTGCCCCCTTGTTAGTTCCGATTCATTTCTTGTCGGAAGGTTTCAGAAGCCACTGCCATACCTCCGTGAAACAATTGGTAGGCAGTAACCATGTATCATCATCCCGCAATAGGGGCGGGCATTGATTAATTGGTTATATTTTTTGGAACTATTCAATCACGATTCATTTGGGGACATGCATGATTCAATCACCAGTGAATTAAAATAAATAGAAAACGAAACCTTTTAGTGTACCTACTTATCTATTTCTTTCGCAAATGTTCGTATTCAGAAGCTCGTATGGGATAATGTTTGCATTTAAATGTAATAACGCTAAAATTATTCCGACCCTATCTTAATTAGTTATTTAATTTGTGCTGATCCCGGCATGAGACCGGCATGTCTGGATTCAGACACAGCTTCAGGCCCGCCGGGCCGGAGTTTGGACCCGTCGCCGGCTCCGTGGTCCTGAAATTTGCATCTAATAGGTACCCTTATATGCTTCATTTTCAGCATATTTCTTTAAACAAAAGAAAACTTAATATTCCTAGGCCGTCAACTATTCTACAGACATCAATAATCGCTAATTGTCAATAAGTCGACTCCGACTCCGGGCCGGACTGTCAGTAAGATTCTAGCGGCTCAGACTCCAACAACTCCGGCAAGAACTGCCGGCTCTGACCGACGCCGATTTAGGGCTCGACTCTGACTCAGCAGACATTGTTTGTCTACGATACGAATATTTTTCAGTAGGAACATTTGCATTTGAACCATTGCTTACGAACTTTTTCCTTTCGGAACTTCAGTAGGTAGGTATATGTAGGTACGAGCCTCTTGCGTAAGTACCAACATATTCGTTACCATTTTTTTTTAATACGAACTCTATCCGATACAGACCTTCGGAAACCAACCTTTTCATACCAACCCTTGCATTACCAACCCTTGCATTACGAATCTTTGCTACGAACCTTTGAATACGAGCCTTTGCATACGAGTCTTTGAATACGAACATTGCTTACGAACCTTTGTATACGAACATTTACACCTTTGCATACGACCCTTTGCTTACGAATCTTTTTTAATACGAACTTTTCTTTTGCGAACTTCAGCATACGTACTTCTTACGAACTTTATTCGTTACGAACTGTTGATTACGAACTTTTTATTACGAACTTTTTATTACGATTTTTTCCTATATCTACAAACCTTTTATTTATTACGAACTTAGCCGCTACGAACTTTTTCTCATACGAACCTTATCCGATACGAACTTTTTCAAACGAACGCTTGCTTCCTAACCTTTTCCGATAATAACTTTTTTATCGTACGAAATGCAGCATACGAACCTCCACGTGTAATAATAATTACCCACATCGGTTGGCACTGCTTCTAAAAAGGGTAGTTAAGTAAGATTAGGCTGCTCAGCGAAAATGACCGCTTGATCAAAAGTGCGATTGCAGAGATATGATATTAGGTTTTCAAAAGCGTTGCCATGGATTTGACTGGGCCGTAACTCATTCTCAGATTTTTTCCATTTACCACGGAAGGATGAGCGAGCTCTTTGCGCTCGCACGTAATTAGGTACCTAGGTACCATCTAGCACAGTATTTATATTCAGATTGTATAGCATGTGATGTGAGAAAATCGTTGCATTGTAATTCGTAAATCGATTTAAGGATGAAACAATGTCACAGGAAAATATATTTTATAATTTGTGTTATATTAAACATCACCCAATACTGAAATGCCTTTACTATCCACTTACCGAAATCGCATAACCCCCAATGTTCTGGCTCTATTCGTTCATGAATGTCTGCCTGACTGATAAATGTATTGTATGCCTAGTCAATCGCTCACTGATCTTTGTAATAATATGGTAGAAAGCACAGAGTTATAGCAGCCGTGCAAGGTCTTTTTTGGCTTTCCCGCTTTTTTCCTTTTTCGAAAATGTACGTACAAACTTAACAAAAACAAAACTTAACTGTTGTCAAACTTTACGACTGAGAATGTACCTAACTGCGGCAGCGTGACCTGCTTTCTGGCTTCCTGGTCTCGTTGCATAGTTGATGCCCTGCGATAGCGTGTGCTGCTGCGGCGTGATTCCCGTGTCGATTCCCTGCGCATAGTTTATTTTCTTCCAGTTTCCTCTCTTTCGTTAGCTGGCGACATATTGCAAAGTTGAGTTTACATCCGAAGTTGACTAAAATCCAGGAACGCTATCAGTGCAGTCAGTCCAAGTTAGCGCGGCATGCACTCGGTATCAGGCTGTTGGTATGTTTTATTCGGCGGCGGCGGCACGCGATACGTACGCCTGACTGGGACGGGGAGGCGTGTGAGTCTGACGAATAGGTGCAATGTGCCGGCAGTTGGCCGGTGTTGGCCAGTCGGCGAGCGCCGCACAGCGCCAACTGGCTGCTAGTATTATGTCCGACAACCATCTCCTCGCCCCTTCTCAACATGGTTGTTGTCTCCGCCATTTGATGTTCTGTCGATCACTGGCCGCGTTCTATTGCCCCGCACTAAGCGGATCTCCTCCAACATGGACCGCGGACATATCTATCTTTGGGGCTTTTAGACCTAAGTATATGCTCGACGTTATTCCTCATTCGCGGTTTCTTTCTAAACTAGCCCTATGGCGTCGATCCTGCATGGGTTTCCTCCTATCTCATCGGTCATACATAGTCAGTTTGCTTCTCTTTCTCCTCTGGCAAAAGAGTGACCTCCAAACCTGTTTCCAATACCATGTATGGGTGTCTTTCAGAGGTCAGCTATTGACCTCTGTTATTCACTATTTTTGACGACTTCAGCCTGCACGCCCCTCGAGGACTCTTGACTCATGACTTTTGTGGATGTGACCCAGCACGCTGACGATACCCAGGTCATATCCGATCTTCAAACGCAACCTTCCTAGCCTCATCCTATGCAGTATGCATGGAGACTGCACTATCCTCTTTCTTAGCATTGTGGTTCCATATGCACGCGCGTGGACTTACATATGTACACTCAACTCATCCAAACTTAAATCCCTCTCCTTAGTCCTTGATGCTCGACAGAACACCCGTAATCTATCGTTTCAAAATACAGTACAAATAACCACCGAAGTCACTTGTATTGTCATTCGAGCAAACAGCAAAAAGCTAAACAATTTATACATCGAAGCGATCCAAGCGAAATCTAAGCGGTGTTCGGCTACACGCTATATGCACTATATAGCGCTATAAAGCGCTTTTGTACGTTTTGAGCTTCCATGGCAACCAAGCGTCAGCCAATGTAAAGCCAGAACTGTGAAATAGCGTATGGTATAAGGCGTAACATCATATATTTCCTGCATAGAGGTTGATTCTGCTATATAAAAATCGCAAAGGCGGTGAGAGCGCTAGCAGATTTGTTTCAATAATGGCGCACTAGACCTATTAGCTGAATGAATGTGTAAACAAAGAAATGGCTTTAGATTGAGATGTTCCAACACGATAGTGCTTAGCTGTGTTTCAACTTATGCATGCATTATTTGCTTGTATACTTGTCAGTTTAATAAGAAGCGAATAAGCTATCAACGTCATGGACGTCAATTTTGATATGCTGTAGCATGTCGTAAGTCTGGGTATGTTTTACTTCTGTTATGTGGCAGTATCTGCTAGTGTTTTGTTGTTGTACTAATGTCATGTGTCATCTTGCCATGTTGCTTTGTCAACCCAGATGATGCGAAATAATGTTAAGTATTAGTTTATTATTATTATTATTATTATTTTTATTATTATTTATATTATAATTATAATTATTATTATTATTATTTTTATTAATATTACTATTATTATTATTATTATTATTACTATGATTATTATTATTATTTTTATTTTTATTTTTATTTTTATTTTTATTTTTATTTTATTTGTATCGACTTACTTTGCTTCTGCCTTAGTCACTATGAAGTCACTGTCAGGTGAATGAATCTGTGAGTTAAAATTGAGAACATTAATGATACCAAGTACAAACAGCCGTACAATAACCAACTCAAAGATAACAGCAATTACTGCGCAGAAATGACAGTCTTGACAACTTTTGTCCTAGTTGCGCCTAATAACGTATTAATAACTATTCTGTTCGACATTCAGCTCAAAAATTTCAATTGATTTGTTTTTTGTTTCATCAATATTCAGGTTAAGCATCAGATAAAACAATATATGCCTTCTTAGAGACTCAAATGTCCACTGACCCCCCCCCCCTCTGCCCCAGGCAGATCGTGATCCCTAATTGCCGTAATTGATTAATATGCCAACAAACTTCAAGCCTTTCGCGAGATCTCTAAACCACTTCCAATATAAGTAAAAATGGCACCGTTCAACTCGCCACATCAAGTTGCACCACATTACAGATGAGCACCATTACTTTTCAACAAGTGTTTTTTATCGCTCTACGTACAGTGTACACTGTACCTACACTGTGTACCTACATACGGTGAACACAGAGGCTGATTGTGGCGGCATTCACGGCATCTGATTACTGCTGTACTTCCGGCGCGACATAGCCGCGCATCACAATGGCGGCAATTGACCCGGCCTCTGCGGCCAAACAGAGGCGACCGCAGGTCGGCTGTTCTCGATGTAAAACAACGTCGCCGACGCGCACGCAACGACAAAGCGGTCATTGTTGCGATGGTGCTGTGTTCACATGACCGGCCGGTGGATCGCGTGGCTCGGCACTCGGCAGTCGGCACCGCCCCACTGCACTGGACGGTGACGAACGTGTCGGCTTGGCCCGATCGCTAGACACTAGAGGGGGCAAAAGTTATGATTTTTTAGCCCAAACCCGACCCGGTCCCAAAAGCTGAAAAATGGACCCAGTTATACCCGGTGCAAGGCAGGCTGGAACCCAGCGTACCCAACTAACAAAATGCTATCAAATAATTTTGACAAATCTGGGCTTCTACAGTTAGTGCAAAGAAACTAACTCATGTAGTCGCTTTTATATTCAGTTCATATTGGCCAGCATCATACAAACCGTGCGTATCAATGTTCCTGCTTGCATGAAACAAACATGGAACATGAGTTTGACCCAGTCTGTACACGGTATCATTTGGCGGTAGCTAGTCTGAAACCAACTAACTGGGTCTGAACTGAGTCTAGGACTAGAGGCGTAGTCCTCGGTTCAACGTTTTGCCACCTCTACTAGACACTGAAATCATGTGGCAGTAAAATCCGTTGGCGTAATACTGTCAATCGCAGTGGTGGATAAAGGTCCGTTACTCCATTACTTTAAGTCGGCTACTTAAAAAACGAGTAATATCCGCCTAAGCGCAGGCTGAAAGATAATTCATAAACACATGGTAAGGTCATTCAAAGTTACTTTTTTAAGTAACGAAGCCCAACGAAGTTTTTTTTGTGTGGTCCACAACTTTGTTACGTTTGTCCGTTACCGAAAAAAGTTAATTCGAATGACATTGTCTTGCGCTTACGAATGGCCTTTGCACCTTCGCTTACGTTGATAACACTTTATGTTACAAAGTATAACGGACTAAAAGTAACGAAGTAATGGACCTTTGGTCACGACTGGTCAATTGTCATCATGGGTCGCAAAAGCCACAAACTTCGAAGATCCGGTTGTATGTTTTGATACAAACATGTAACATGTTGTATGTTTTGACATGTTTTGATCAAAACATGTCATAAATGCAATACATTTTATATCAAAGATCTTGTTTTCTACTAAAATTGGCATACCTATCATGAGTCTGTCATATGTCTTGGATGAGGCATGCAAACTTCGAGATTTAGAAGCATTTGCATTCTAAAAAAGATTGGTTTGGACAATATTATTGTGTGTTTACAAGTTACCATGTATGTAGGTAGGTATTATACTACTTAGGTAGGTACTATTTTCCTAAATAAATAGCTTTTCTCATATAGCTGTTTTTACAACGGATGTAGGTTGTAAGTTGTAGACTCGATTTTTCATCTGTATTTTAATGAGTGATACGCGAGTCCTATAGGTAGTTGGTGTACGGTGTACGGTGTGCGGTCGGCCAACGTTGGGCCGCACAATCGACCGCACAACGTACACCAGCTATAGGACGTTCGTATCACTCATTCAAATACAGTTAAAATCGAATCTACAACCTACAATCTACAACCGTTAAAAAATAGTTTTATTAGAAAGGCTACATGTAGGTATTAAAAGTTTAGCGATAGGTAGTTACCTATAACACATTAATGTGCTGATTATTTTTACACGCATATACTATACATAATGTGTTGTACAATACAATTAGGTATATAGCAGGAATATAATTTGGGTTAAGGTACGACTGGAAAACGTTCAGTTGTATTCCCTGGACAACAGCATTCTTTCTACTACCGTGTTCGTCATCACTAGCCAGGGAGGTGCTGTCACCGGCAGAAGGAGTGCCGTCACTGATCAACCCCTAGTTGGCACCAGCTTTGCAAGAGCCCTCAGATCAAAAGGACCAGACCATGGCCTGAATGACCGTATACTCGGTACGCCACTGGCTTGGGCCCTCACTGGCTCACGTGCTAAGTGGCGGAAATTTTAGTTGGTTTTTAGTTTTTCCTTTTTTGAACTCAAGGAACAGGTTTTGAACAAGGGCACTCAAAATTCAGACTAGGCACGCTCTTCCAGGGGGACCCGACTACCCCCCCCCCCCCCGGGCGAGGACGTTTCTGCTTGCGCGAGTTCCGTGAGTCAGCTCCTGCCTCTGAGGCTGTACTCTGCAACAGGGCTGCAGCCAAACAACACACAGAAGCCCCTGAAGTACAAATTTCGGGAAGTGACTTGAAATTAATCGTTGTGGGGTCCAGCTGGTTCTCTTTACTCACTTAATTGCCGTCTGCCCGACGCGAAATCGACAGGTTTCTCTGCTCTATTTCCAATCACAAGCGCTTAGGTGAACAAAAAGCCAGTGATGTGGTGTGGTAACCCAGGCAACACCCTACATGTAGAGTACGTATCTGGTCAAGTATATGAAACATTTGTGGAGGCTGAAGAGGCTTATTTATGCATACTGTTCGGTGCTGCTTTGCTCCACTGAACTCGGTCAGAAGCGTGCCACTGCGTGCTATAGGTACCGGGTGTTTCATAAAAATGTATCCACTCGCAAGCTCGCAATAACTGATAGCTTTCGTCCCAGGTTTTCAAGTTTACCGGCATTAGAAACTGATGAAATCCCACATCACACATATTGTAGCTCCATCTCCATCAGATATATATTCAGTATTCACTTAGCTTCACGGTAGGGACTGACTGAACTGAACAGACTGAACGAAATGAGACTAAAACATAACTTTATTTCAGCGAATGACGAGATCTTTCACTGAGCTGAGGTCACGCTGGAGCACCAAACAGCAGGTCCTACTAAGCCCTGGAATAACCGCACTAGAGCAAAAAGCAGATAAACGCGAACCAACATGGAATATCTGATGAAACCAAAGTGACGACGGTCGGGGAACCACTCTGACCAACCCAAAGCGGCTATCTCACAACAGATGCTCGAAGTGTCGATCTCCCGACTCCCGACAACCCAACGCTGCATACTGAGTCGCATGCTGGTCAATAAGGTCATGACCTTGCGGCACATGTCGACTGTGATGGTGGCCAGGATCTTTCCGATGCTCTGCTTCGGGTCATGAGTGCGTAGTTGGACTTGGTACGTCCTTGACTTGGCTAGGCGTCCCTTGATGAATTCCGAAAGGAAAAAACGAAGGGGTTCAGAGGGAAGAATAGAACACTCCACGATACAAATCCAGTCCTCTGTCGTTCGTTGAGGCATGGTTAGCGGTGATTTGTTTAATCGTAATTCCTTTGGTCCTCTGTCCTGCGTTTCTTGATATTCACTTAACGCCACGCGCATACATTTGTCATCTTCAAGCATTGGTGCATCTATCATTTTCTGGATAACCTATAAGTGAGATGTTATTGCATTTTTTAAAGCAGTTTTTTTTTTACTTTGGTGGCCATAATTTAAAATAAGTCTGATGGAATTGGCTTTAACTTTTGCGATGTAGAATTCAGCCCCTCCTACTTACTTCTAACTCGGTCCCTGCAAAAGGAAGACTAAAACAAAACAAAACAAAACGCCGTTTTAAAGCTCGTCGGAAATCATTTCGAAACTATTTAATACTTTTCCACTCAGGGTAAAATTGAAGTCACCAGAGGTTATCGAAGGTCAATTTTTCCAGTTTTAGGACACCGCTCCAGACATTCCCATATCTCTCGGAACCTATATTAGCTACAAACAAACGGTCTGTAGACAATCAACAGCAATTGATATTTGCTTTTGTTCGTGTGTCCTTAAAATTGACTTCAGTTTAATAGATTAGGCTCCAGAGGTCATCAATGTAAAAAATACTCCGTTTGGGCTAAAACGTTATTCGCTAATAATATTTTGACCAATAAAGATAACGCAAATATGTTAACACCACCGTGTTTGTCTAGTCAAGGCGCTTCGAATAATGTCCATGATGATCTTGCGAGAACAAGTTACAAATTTGACCTCAGGTCAATGTCATGAGTGGTGTCCGCCCAGAGCTGGCTTCAGTCAGTTAGCGGCCCATCTCAGAGTGCTCTGGTCACGCTGGCTCTCCAGTCTCCACCCAGAGCTGGCTCCGGCCTGCTGGCTATCGGCCTGGTCCGGCTGTGGCAGGTGCCGACTGCGGAGCGCCTCTGCCGCCGGCTGACCCGGATTCTGGCCGGCCAGTCGGCCCGCCGCGTCTCCTGAGACCGGTGACCACTGGCCTGGGCCCAATCTTACCACAGGTCCAGTGCCAAGTACGGCAGTACGGCAGAATGACGTCATTCACGGCATTTCC
>JARBER010174472.1:0-15848 GCA_030265075.1 Balanus glandula
CGTCCGTCCGTCCGTCCGTCCGTCCGTCCGTCCGTCCGTCCGTCCGTCCGTCCGTCCGTCCGTCCGTCCGTCCGGCCTTCCGTCCTTCCTTCCTGCCGCGCCCCGCCGTCATGACGCGGGTAGCAACTCCACGTCCACCCTGTCCGACTCAGGCCCGACCCATCCCGCGCTGGCCGGTCTGCTCCGACCGGCAGCAATATAGCCGGCTCCCTCGGTGACAATTAGTTCATTACAGGCCCAGCGTCCTGATTGCCGGCATTCAGGCGCCGCCGCGAAATGACTGTGGGGGGAGGCTGCGGCCGCGCCGCACATGTAACCGGCCGGAAAATAGCCGCCTTCTTGGCCCGATAAGTGATCAATCCGCCGCCGCGCGGCCGCCGCAGTAAAGTCGATTAATGCCGCCTGCGGCAGGAGAGAAAAAGATAACGCTAAGCTCGCCGGACGCGAGTTGTGGCGAAATTAGACCACTGAGGTGGGGGTGGGATGAAGGAAAAGGTGTTTGGCGGCGGTGGTGTTCTTGGTGCTGGTGGCAGCGAAATGGTTAGCTGATGCTGTTATGCCGCGAAGATGATCAGAAAGACGGTGCCAACGAGCATAGTATCTGCTGGCACTAACCGTTTAGTTCACCACGAATAATGGTGGCCCTTCCGGTCCGCAGTCTGAGCCGAGTAGCGTCCGTAGGCGCTCGGTATAGTGTCCCTCAGTCCAGTTGAGTTGGACTCGGCCCGACACCACCACCGCAGCGGAAATACCACCTCCATCGCCAGCCCGCCGCTACCCTGCGCTCCACAGAGCCGAACCATCTAGGACGGTTTTCGGGCGCATTCCAGCCGCACTACCTCACGTTCCTGTTCCGGTGACTGTGCGACTACAAGCTTCCCAAGTTTTAGACTGAGGGGACAGCTGGCCGGCGGAGTGGCGAAGGCCCCACCCGGCGGGTCCTGGCCGCGAGGCTGAGCTGGGCCCAGCCTTGAGTGGGACATATTTATTTGTGGTGCCGGCTGGCGGCGCGTTTTGAGCTGTGAGCTGGGAGGAGGCGAGGGTCGCGCAGCCCTCCAATCACCTCTCCTCGGCCGGCCGTACACAGCGTGGCGGCCGCGCTTAACGCCGCGACCAGCGATAAATCGTCCAAACCGTCTCCCGGAATACTAAGGACGGTTAATGTCGTCCGTCGGCAGCGCCCCGGCCGCTCTGCCAGGACCCGGGGACGCGACGGACCGGCGACACGACTCCAACGGACGGCAGAGGGACAGCAGCGGGCAGAAACGGACGGCAGAGGGACAGACGTGGGCAGAAGCGGACGGCAGAGGGTAGAAACGGAACGACAGAGGTTAAACACGGGGCGACAGAGAGTTGAAACGGACGGCAGATCGATGATGCAAACGGGACGGCAGATGATAGAAACGGGACGGCAGAGGATAGTCACGGACAGAAACGGACAGCAGAGGGAAGAAACAGAACGACAGAGGGCAGAAATGAGCCGACAGAGGGTAGATCCGGACATAAACGGACTGTAAACAGGGCAGAAACAGATAGAAGAGAGTAGAGTCGAGTAGAAAGGTGTGGCAGAGAGCAGATATGGGCAGACACGATGAGCGGAGGGTAGAGACAGAGCAGGGGGATGGCGGGAGAGATGAGAGGAGCAGTAGAGCGGTTCCATGATCCATTTGCGCTGGATGCTGCGTTACAAATTGTGATAAAGGAACGGATGACAGTTGTGGCCGATCGTGACAGTGCAAATCACAGACACAAAGGCTCAGGCGAACAGGATCTCGAGTGACGCATGGTCTAAAACAACACCGGCATTACCTTCACATACAGACTGAGTCATAGTGCAATTAAAGGATTCGCAAAATGGTCGTTGGATTTCATAATATATCGCTTCTGCGAGGCGGCTGACGGCTGCGATGAGGCGATGACAATAAATTAGTCATCGGCCGCACTTTGCGTCCCGTCACCATCAGCACCGCCGCCGCCACGCCTTCCACGACGTCTCCGCGAGAACCAGTTCTGCCCATGACCGGCCGGTTACGACCTGGCAGCGCGCTATAAAACCAGTGTCGCCCGCAGCTCCGCCGCGCCGGAGCAGCGTAGTGCAGGCTTGGTTGTCCGCGCTGTCCAGTGTCCGAGCTGGCTCTGCAACGCGGCCTTCAGCGGAGCCTCGCCCGGCCTTCGGAGCTGGGCAGTCTTGTCGGAAGCTCTGTAGAACGCGCGGTGTTGTTCTGTGGTGACCTACAGGTCGGTTTCGGGACGGCGCTGAACTTTAGTCAAGATAAACTCAGTGACCCCTTCGTCGTTTGCCAGCGGATACTTTTCCGCTTGCCGGTCGGGTGACTGTAGCGTCATCTCTTGTCTCTTTCTTCAAGATTGGCTGGTCGGCGGTAGTCGTTGGAGAGGCGGATAGGTTTGGGAGACCCCCGGCACATCCCCTCGACGCTACTGGCAATGACCTCACCCTGCCTATGACAATGCAAACACTGCACAGCACCACCACCGGACGACCGGCTCCATAAACCGTCCCACGACTCCGCTCCGTCCCCGTCGGCCACTTGGGATTCTCGGCGGCTGCCGTCGCCGCTGCTCACGTATCGCTCATCCCACCATCAGCCGTCCGCTGGCCTGTCAGTCGCCGTGTCCGGCTCTCGATCCTGCGCCATCTCTCATGAACCAGCCCGCCTCCGTCTCTGTCACCTCAGCAAGGCGTAGGTGACAGCCCTCTAGCTTTCTGTTCGGAGGAGGATGTAGGGATCCTGGGGAAGAGGCTGGGATGTAGGTGATGGGGGTGATGAGGGTGGAGAGGAGAGCCTAGCTGTTGATCTATCCCGGGAGGAGGTCGGAGGAGAGACAGGACCTGAAGAAGCGCCTGTGGAACTGGAGGACGTTCCCACGTCTGCCGGCGGAACACGGGGCGGGACGCGTCTGACCGGGAGGTCCGATCCGTCGGCCAGGCGCCGCTGACGACACGTCATCACCTCCACCATTGTTCATAAGTGCGGCGTCGACGTCGGCTGTTAGTCCTGCTGCCCTCGCCGCTACCTGGTGTCTCGGCAAAAACCTCCGACCTCGCTCACACCCAGCCAGCAAGCAGCCAGCAGCCAACAGTCCACAGCTGCCCACACTGACCAACTAGCCATGGGGAGAAAAACCGACTACTGCATCGCCTGTTATGACGGCTCCTGCCGCTGCCGCAGTTGACTGTCCGCGGAGTGGCGACTGCCGAGTGTCGAGTCCCGCGGCCGGTCCCGTGCAGCGCTTCTGCCGTTCCCACGGCTGCGGCGCCGCTGCAGAGCTCAGGTGGCGCTCCGTATAATGTGACGGCTATGATGGAGTATTGGCATCCTAATGTGACGGCTGTGACGGCCCTGGCCGCGGACGGTGGCGGCCGCCGCGCGCAGCTGTCACCCGTCACGGACAGAATGGTACCGCAGTCACAGCTCAGAGTGTCAGGTGATAGCTGGCTCAGAGAGCTCAGCTGTCACCCGTCACGGACGGAGCGGTACCGCAGTCACAGCTCAGAGTCAGCTGAGAGCTGGCTCAGAGAGTCAGGTGATAGCTGGCACAGAGGACCAGCCGAGAGCTGGCTCAGAGAGTCAGCTGAGAGCTGGCTCAGAGAGCTCAGCTGTCTGCTCGTCACGGCGGTGCTGGACGGGATGTACCGCACCGTTCTGTACCGCTGTGGTTCTGTACCGCAGTGTGGGACTGCTGAACCGGGCATACAGCACTTTACGCACTAAGCCGGGGTTCAAATGTAGCACCAATGACCCACATAACTTATACATTTTCTCGTCTTCTCACTGCTCAATAGTCATGCAGTCTATGAGTTAACCACCGAATCGTTTGCCAATGAATGATGGTTTCGTTTTAATAGCCGGTTGCACCTTTTCACTCCAAGCCGGACTCATAGGTTCACTGGTTGTATAGATCCGGCACACGACATGCGACTATGGTACACGACAACATGCGACTATGGTACATACATGGACGCGGTAGAGGTGATGCGGTTTGCGTGGACTGCTAATTGAATATATCGTTCACGTACTGGACTCAGTGGTCCTTCTCAAATCCGGGGTTAACCCATTATGTGATGCTGCATAGCGAGAAACCATAGCTTCTACCCAGCTGAGCTGTCTCCGCCCTGACCTGCCAGCTGAATCTGCTTTCCAGCCTCCAGACTCAGCGCCCCTACTTTAAAAGCGAGTGAGCCCGTTATCTGACATTTTTCCAAAGCGGAACCGTAGCCCGTCCGCGGCCTGTACCGCCATGACCTGCGGAGGCACCGTCTGGCCGCTGTCCAGCCAGGGATCGGGTTGCTGAACCGTCTGTATGATGCATCTCCAGCCGGCTCGGCACCATTAGCTGCATTTGAGCGCGCCGTCCCCGTGATGGACGACCGCGCCGCTCGCGACACGGCCGCGTCGCTATTGTCACCGGCGGCCACACACACTTAGCATGGAAGCGCAAACGGCGCCTTTAGACAACAATGGATCTGGCCGAGCGGAGCATCTATCAAGCATCTGAGGACAATAACCAACCGATCGGCTCGCCGTTGTTGTTGAAAGAAAGCTTCTGCATGTTGCTGGCTGATCGCGTATTCGGCGCGGCGCGGACGTCGCTGGCGAGCTGGCGCGGCGACACGAGCGCCACTATCGCCGCGCGCATCTCCTCGCCGCGCCGCGCCGCTCATCTCGCCGCTGCTGCGCCGTGGTCGTCGCCGCGCCGCGCCGGCTGTACACAACCGGTTTGTTGGGCGTTTAGCTTCGTGGTGGTGACGGTCGGGACAGCTCTGTTAGTACGGAGGGTGGGAGGGGCGCAGGAAGGGCGTGATTGGGTGCAAACTGGTGGTGATTCGGAGAACTGGAAGGGTTGTTTTTTTGTGGAGGGGTCGTTACTGCACTGTGTTGTTGATTAGCATTGTGGTCTATCTGCACAGAGGAATAAAATCGGACAAGCGTTGCAGGCTGCCGTGACGTTTATACAGTATACATGTTCTGGTCAGCTGGCGGTATCGCCGTTAGCTACATTCCTCCGTGCCTGTGTGTGGGCCTGTGTTGGAGTGTTGAACGGATTCTGAGAGTCAGTCGCAGCCTTCCGCCGTCCCAGATGTCTCGTCGGCGTCTCTTTCCGCGGAGAAGGCGGCGCAGGCGGAAACGGTGATCGTAAAGCCCGAACGACAATAAAGAGACGGCAGATCGCAGCCTCTCTGTGACGCCGGCCAACTGCGCTGACTGCTGTCCCACCGCCTGACGATCCTGCTGGCTTCTCCTGAGGTGTGTCGTACCGAGATGTCCTCCCGAGGTGTGTCCTCACCACTGTGTCCTCATATCCCTGCAGCAGTTGGTTCTGTCTGACTGTGGCAGTGGTCACATATAAGCGCGGGCTCAGGCTTTGTTCAGCTGGCTCATCTGAGCTGACGGCTGCTGTCTGCTTCCTACCCTGGCCGCTCGGTCCGGTCACTCTCGCTGCCCGCTGTCGGCTGTTACCTGTATAGTTGCACAGCTGCATAGCTATACAGCTGGTACTACAGCCTCTGTGACCATCTGAACCGTGACCGGGGCCGCCGCATTTGGCCTGTGGAGCTGCTGCTGGGCTGGCTGCAGCAGGCGGCTGACAGCGCAGAGGAGACGGGGAGACGGAGACGGGGAGACGGAGACGGGGAGACGGAGACAGTGGCAGTCGGCAGAGGAGACGCCAGAGACCAGAGACAGGGGCAGAGGAGAGACCAGAGACGGAGAGATCCAGAGGAGACCAGAGACGGTCGCAGTTGGGCGATATGAGGGACGCGGGAGGTGTCGGAGGCTGGTGACACGTGAGGTGACGTGAGGTGACGTGAGATGCCGTGAAATGCCGTGAGGTGACGTGAGGTGCCGTGAGGTGCCGTGAGGTGACGTTAGGTGACGTGAGGTGACGTTTGGTGACGTGAGGTGACGTGAGGTGACGTTAGGTGACGTGAGGTGACGTGAGGTGCCGTGAGGTGACGTGAGGTGACGTGCGGTGACGTGCGGTGACTGGAGGCACCTCCCAGGGCGGCCGGATCACCCAGGCCGCCGCTCAGTCTGTGTTAGCTCTGGTCTGATGACACTGATCCTGGCCGATAGGGGCCGATTTTATGATCTCTGAAGGGACAATGTGACATTATCGGACACGATAAAACAGTTGATATTGAGGAATTCTGAAAGTCGGTCATACCCGATCAGCTTTATCGTGGCGGACACAACGGTGACGCCTGAGAGAATGCACCCGCACCGATTCTGGATTTACTAAACTTGCTCAATCTGATGTCAACCAAGCGATTGCAAACTTTGGGAGAAGTTTTTAAACCATGTACAGACTGTATTGTATTAGAGTACACCAGCTATATGAATTGTTGTTTCGAGCGCGTGCAACCAAAATTCTATTTGTTTTCTACGAAACAAAGTCAGGCAATGCCGAGAATTGTATTGCACTTGTTCTATTTTTGCCAGCATCTGACTCTGCTGTGCCGGGCGGGCAAATGTGTCAGCTCTATCTCGTGCCGACCGCTCATCTCAGCAGCTTTAAAGCCATCTCGGCCGAGCTGCCGACGGCGGCGGAGCTGGTCTGAGATTGAGCCGGCGGCTTCAGCAATTGCCGCCGCCGCCGGAGAAGGAGAGCGGCCGGAGCTTCCTCAGCTCACCCGGCAGATTGCTGAAACAATTAACAAACGGCGCCGCAGTAAGCCAGCCGGTCGTCCTTTGTCTGCCGCTCTGACCGCGTTCATCCCTCACTCCTTCGTCTCCTCTTCCTCCTCCTCCGTCTCCTCTTCCTCCTCAGTTATAATTCGTCCTTTGTCTTTCGTGTCATTTCAGCCTCCCGCACCGCTCAATACTCACAACTTATTTCGTCACCTTCTACGTACAACGCCTGAGTCTATTGAGATACATTTGAGTTACATAAGACACATTTACTTTTAGCTCAAACATTTGCCCAACTATTTTGACAGCGCATGTAGGTGCTTAACATCGATCGCCTAACTGAGAATAGCACCCAACAGCTTTACCCCAGTCTACCTTTCTCTTCTGACATTGACTGTCTAGCGGCCAACCAACCGCTTCAGCTCCTTCGCGCCCAGTCTTGCCAGTCAGCTTGTGTCTGTCCTGTGCCTCATCCTCAGGCTCAACCACAGCCTGTTCTTCAGCCCGGCCTTAACCTGGCCTGAGCCTCAGCCGGGACCTGTGTCCAGTCTGAGGCTGAGCCGGGGTGGGCGGCTGCGCCGGTGGGCCGCGCAGCCGTCCGGCCCGCCTCGCTCTGTCGCGCCCGCCCGGCCGGCCGGCCCGGCCAGCCGGCTGTCTCGGACCGATTTGATCGGCTATTGATTGGCCCTGGGACGGCCGGACGCCGCGGGCCAGACGTTCTGACATTTATACACAAGTGGCCGCCGATAAAATATGGACGGCCGGGCCTCATGAAATGGCTGCGTCGTCGTTCAGAATGAGGCGGGGGCCGAGGGCTTACGGAGGTGGAGGTGGAGGCGGAGGCAGATAAATGAAACTCGTCCAATGACATACTCATATGAAATTTTACGCGGACATCATCAGTTATGTTTGCTCCTGGATCATGCAGAGTTTGTTGCAAGAGTTTGTCCGTTTGATTATTGAAAATAGTTCTTAGATTCCCATATATTTGTTTAGTTCTTTATTGTATTGCTGGATGCCATGCAATAATATTTTGGTAATGTTTTGCTTAAGAAAGTCAACCAAAACTGTGGTTCAATAACCATTTAAGAAGCGGCATACATTTATAAACCTACTTGTGTGTAAATGATCAGCTAAGCTTTACACTGCGTTAAATACTTCATTCTACAACACAACTCTTTGAGAAGTGCATAACATCGCGCCTAAAAAAAACACATCGCCAAATAACTACTAATCCGATGACTGTCGGAGTGATTGCCGCCAGTCATTAGCGCTCGTGGTTAGCCGCTGACGTCCGTCCTCGGCGCGCCCCTGCCGCCGTGAATGTGACCTCTCCGCCCCGCCCCCGGGGGTCACATACCGGCCAGTCAGCGGCGCGGTGCCCTCCCGACTCCGTCACCCGGGCAGCTCGCTAAGAGCGCCGCCGGTGGCCACCGCTGCGCCGCCTCCGCCGCCGCCGCGCCGCTGCTGTCTATTTGCAGTGTCGCAGTGCGCGTGCCAGGCGCGTGTCCCGTCGGTCGCCGGACGCCGAACGCAGCCGTTAGCGTACCGAGCCGGGCTGCTCCGTCAGCGAGATCGGCACCCGACCGTGTCGTCTTTGACGGCCGCCCGGGATGTATGGACAGCGAGTCAGCGGACTGACCGGCCGGTGGGGGCTGAGGTGGAGAGGCCGGCCTGCCGGTAGTGCCGGGTGGGGTTGACAACGACAACCTGCGAGTGCCGGGTTTGATTTTCTCCCGCTGTTGATGCCGGCTGTCAATGCACTGCGTCGGTCACTGGCTCACTGTACTGGAGTCCATATGGTCACTGGAGGGTCACTGGCATGGAGACTGGAAAGTTTTAACGACATTAAGCTGTCTCACTCTGTCTAGGCACACCGTGTCTTGGTACACTTATTATCAACTAAAGTAAAAATCAAAACGTCAGCCTAGTGAAAAGCAGTTCAGTTCATACCTTGATAGCCACTCCAATTTCGCTCTCTCTCGGGAGCTGCCGAGCCAGCCTGGTAGCCCACGCGTCCGATCCAGCGCCGGTCTGATCCATGGTCTGCTACCGGCTCCAGATGAAACGCATTTGTCCTCTTTGACAGGCTATCGGACCAATCACTGGCCCGACTCGACCCCATCTTTTTGACTAATGTCCTCCGGCCGGACAGGGCTCGTTCCGTCCCATATTATAGCTGTAATGGCCCGGACCTCTCATTTTCATAAGAGTGGTTTGAGATGCCGGACAGAGAGCGAATGAGCTGGCCGGCATTCATTTTACGATACCATGACAGCTGTCAGGGACGGCCGTAATCGTTTTCCACTTTAGTAATTGTATGTGTCCGGGTTGACATTGTGGACGCGATGGCTTGTATTTCACGGACCAGTGAGCTCTGCTGGCCCTTCCAGCATGTCGCCAGCGATCAGAAGGAACCGACACTCGTCAATGGTTTCCAGCGAACCGGTTTTCGCCGAACAAATGGATTACTTTTCGCACTGATCTCCGGCCGCGGATGTGAATTGGTATAACTGTCACTTGCAGCGTGCTTTGCATAATCTTGCGCTGTGCTCAGCGACGGGGAATGCACTGGCGACGCGGCGACCGGGCCGTCCGACCGTCATTGATTGTCCTTGTGACAGCCGATGGCATCGGGGGCCGCCATATTGCCGTCCGAGCTACCGCAGCTCGCCGCCGCTGTCCGGCCGCCCACAGCGCCATCTGACGGAGCGTGACGTCACGGAGCCCGCACGCCGGGCTCATCCGTCAATGGCCGACCCGGACGAGCTATGCGGCGACCACGGTGATAATGCGAGGCGGTGCCTAATTGTGGCCGCGCCCGAGCCTGTTCGGGCGCGCCACTGGCTGTAAACCGACCGGCTGGTTCACTGCCGGTAGCGGCGGCGGCGGCGGCGGCGGCGGCGGCGGTGGCGGTGGCGGTGGCGGTGGCGGTGGCGGCGGCGTTGGCGTTGCCGGCACAGCCGCTGGTAACGGTGACGGACGGGCCAACTCAGACCCGGGCTCCGACCCCGTTAAATATTGCCCGGCGCAGATGTCACAAACGTCGGCCATTTTCAATAAAGCGTGTCTCGGGAGCAGCGGGCGCACGGCGCGGCGTGACGGAGCGACGCGGGCCAACTCGTCACTTTCACAGGCCGCTCTTCACTCGGCGGCTGCGCGCGCGGCGCCGGGCGGGCCGGCCCGTGAAATACGGCTGATGACACACGTGCAGCGCGGCCGGCCGCTTTTTGCGCCTGTTCACACTTACACATGATAGAGGTCCACCGAGCTAGAAGGTGACAGCGGAAAAACGCCGGCAAAAAGCGCCGAAACAATCGGCGCTGCTTTGTCTGCCGACGTGATGGGACGAGGCGCACAGCGGTGTGCGCGATGGGACCGCCTAGGTGGGCCGCGCCGGTCCCGTCCACGCCCGGCCGGCTGCCCGCGGCTTGCTTCCGGTCCAGTGAAGCAGGTGTCTCATCAGTCCAGTGCCGTGTCGTTCAGGCTGCCACCCACATACCAAACTCTGTGTTTCCATTCCGATTATTTTGAAGAGCCGAGGAAATATGCTGGAATATAGCAGTACAAACCAGTTCACCTGTTAAAGTTGAAAGGTGAGGTTACCTCACCGGGGAAAAACTCGACATAAAGACCAAGGTTGAAGACCAGGCAACTACGAGCCGTCCCGAGTCACCCGTTTGATCCGCATCCCAATCAACCGCTCGGCTACCCGGTCCGGTTGTACCCGACTCTCGCGCTCTGCCCGAATTCCCCACATTCTGCCCAGGCTCGTCCACGCCGATAGGACGGGTTGGGTGACGTTTACGAGGCCGGTGGCGCCCCTCTGACGTGTGCCCACCTGCACACGGTTTTATTAACGTCACGCTCGCTCCGATCAGAACGAATCAGTCAGGCGGGACTGAACGGGGTCGGCAGGTCAGCCAAATGACGGGGACGGACGGAGCCGGCTGGGACGTTCCTAGAGCATTGGAACTGCTTGCTCAGATATCCACATCGTGTGTTCCGATGTGATTAACTCAGAATGACCTTACTATGAAAGGCTATATGATACAATCGAATAACACAGTTATGGTACTACTCATTCCTATATTCTTGGGCTAGAAAATGAGCTCTTCGTTAAATTATTTTTGCTCAATTTTGTACTGAAGTGCACATTATACCGGTCCACGGATTTGCTTCCAGATCAACTTTACAGTTTTTAGACAACTTGACATGAATTTCTTATCAGGGTCGGTAGTTTGTTTGTTTTTTGGTGAAAATTATGAATGCTTCAAACATGAATTTGTATACGTCAAACCGTTACCGAGTTATTAGTCTCCCTACATCTTTGTGTCAGCTTAGGACAGGTCCATGGACAAACAGCATTCAGATACTAGTGATTTTCAAATTTGGTATAACATTCTCAATTTCCCTGCGTAATCAGATCAGATGCAAATACATTTCAGGTTATCTGAATATAATGTCTAAGATGATGTACAATAAGAAGTTACTTTTAACATACAACAAGTAATAACTCTCACCCTGGTCCGATTTGACCAACGTATATGACGGTATGCGAACATGTTTCCAATCTGTACAAAATCAGTCATTACTTCTTATTGAAACATAACCAACAACGAGGAAGTAAAAAGACGCATAACCAAATGTGAAAAACGTCAACAATTGTGTAACAGCTTTATTGTCTCACTCAGTTAACTATTTTTTCAATTGATTGTAATTATATTATTACAAACATATACATTTTGGAAGCAGACGCACACTCAAGCATTGCGGAACAGAGTTTCTGTGCAGATGTGTATTGCGGAACAGTATCTCCGAATAAATGTGTATTGCGGAACAGTATCTCCTAATAAGTGTGTACTGCGGAACAGCATCTTAGTTTGCCCATTATCCAGAAAGTGGCGGCCGGGGCTGGCAGACCAGATCAGGTAATGGGCGACATTTCCCTAACATCGCGGTCCCTCTGCCGTATATCGCAGCGGTCAACACGCGGCAAGCCTGCAGTGGCCGCTTCGTGGCCTAATTGTGACTTGCTGTCGGCACCTGTCCCACACAGCGTGACAAACGAAAATTAATTCCCCTCCATTGTGTCATCAAGATAGTGCATAATTTGTATTTTTCCTTGGTCGTAAATTTCTTCTTCATATAATATAAATTTCGGCTGGCATAGCGGCGGCCGATGTTTCAGCAGGTGGCGCATCGGTCAAAACCGGGCCGCTCGTAAATATCCTCGGGGCGGCGCGCTGCAGCGGGGCTCGTTACTGACAGTGGCGCCGGTCCGATTGAGCGGGCCGTGTGTCAGTGGAGGACGGACGGCTTCCATTAGTGACGACCATAGCGGCCGGCCACCCGGGGACCGCAGACCACCACTCAACGCATCACCAACACCGACACCAACACCAACACCGACATCGACACCAACACCAACACCGACACCGTCACCAACACCAACATCGACACCATCACCAACACCGACACCATCACCAGCACCGTCACCATCACCAACACCGACTCAGATGTAGGCTATGTATGCGGGAATGTGTAGGTAATAGGTGTAAGGACATGAGCATGGTGGACAGATTTCAGACTCATGGCACAGAAGAAATGGTGTCATAAAGTCATGAGGTATGCCAAAGCCTCGAGCACAGCAATTGCGACATGTATGCGCATAGCGTGTATAATGTCATGTCAGCATGCCTCTCAGAAATACTGGCAGAAATACAAACATACAAGATCTACGGACAGACATACCGACTCACGGCCAGGCAGACAGATAGCCGGCGAGACAGCAGCCGATACTGGTCGACAGGCAGGAAAGCAGGTAACGCAGGGCATTACACATTACTCAAACCCGGCGACAGGCCGATAGTGCGACGGACACCCGGCGATATGAATACAAACAGGCATAGAGACACGGTGGAGCTGTCGGCACGCGACCGATACCATCTGGGGCGCGACCCGGGCCGCCTCTTCCTCTCCGTCGCCTCTCCGTCGCCTCCGCCTAGCTCTCCCCGTGTGCGTGTAGGTGTGTGCGTATCATGCCGAGTGTGTACACACACACACGCGGAGTGGGGCCGGAGGGGAGCGGGGAGGGCGATGTCCGCGCGATGGGCCGATATCGCTCGGCTAAGTGCACCCCTTCGCGAGCAGTGGCGGCGCGCATGAGAAATGAAACGGCCGGCCAGATGGCACGATTGGGAGGAGGGAGATGAAGGACGCGGCAAAGTGGGGCGATACTGGATGCGGGGTTGGATGCTGGCTGGGGTAATGTTTCGCGGGGTAATGTGTGGCGGAGGTTGTCAGCAGGTAGGAGCTAGCAGGTGGTCCAATCAGGGCTGGGTCAAACCTGACGTTGAGGTGGGAAGCTAGTGGCGTGAAGTCGACATCAGTACAGAAACCCTGTTGGGCTTTTGTTTGTTATGTTTTTCTTGTTTTATTCGCCGCCTCTACAATGCCCTTACTCACAGTACTGAGCGAAATTATCCCACAAAATGCATACGATTCATGCAAACTCTTGCTTCGGTCATTCACCATGTGACAATATATGTAAATACATAATAATAAATAGATACATGAATACATACACAAGCAGAGGCTTTTAAGAAATGTATCTATGATATATCCTTAAACAATCCAGTCCGTACCTTTTTGACTTTGTCGTGTTCTATTGAGACTTAAGTCATTTGTATTGAAATTTAAACGACCCAGTTGTCCCAATTTTTCCAATGGCGACACCACATTGAATTCGGGACCAACGAGCGAACTGTCACATTTGCGTATTCCAGAGACACATTTTCCCCAGAATCCTTCGATGCAGCCATGTGCTTCGATAATTTGGCTTTATTGTTTTCCAGAGGACTTGCAAATCTAATTTTCGCGGAGTCCCACTTGGCGCGGCTCAGCTGCCGATTCCCCGTCCCCGGGGGATACTGGGGTCAGAGTTTCCCCGGGGGATACTGGGGTCAGAGTTTCCCCGGGGGATACTAGGGTCAGTTTCGCCGGGGGATACTGGGGTCAGAGTTTCGCCGAAACGCTACAGCGGCCAGCGGCCACATTCGGCGGGCCGTCCACCCAGACTGTCTCCTGGTCAGGACGTCCCGATGTCCTCTGGTCAGAATGTCCCGATATCCCCTGCTTCCGATGCCCAGCTGTATCTCTTACCACCCCATATTGTATCACCAATACTGCAACATCCGGCGTCCAGTTTTATTTCCAACCCACTCAGTACTCAAATAACAATATGTATAACGCTCTACCCTCTACCCCATACCCTTTACGCTCTACGCTCTACGCTCTACGCTCTACGCTCTACGCTCTACGCTCTACGCTCTACGCTCTACGCTCTACCCTCTACTTTATACTCTCTACTCTCTACCCTCTACCCTCTACCCTCTACTCTCTATCCTCTACTCTCTACTCTCTACTCCCTACTCTCTACTGTCTACTCTCTACTCTCTACTCTCTACTCTCTACTCTCTACTCTCTACTCTCTACTCGCTACTCTCTACTCTCTACTCTCTACTCTCTACTCTCTACTCTCTACTCTCTACCCTCTACCCTCTACCCTCTACTCTCTACTCTCTACCCTCTACCCTCTACCCTCTACCATCTACTCTCTACTCTCTACTCTCTACTCTCTACTCTCTACTCTCTACTCTCTACTCTCTACTCTCTACTCTCTACTCTCTACCCTCTTCTCTCTACCCTCTACTCTCTACCCTCTACCCTCTACCCTCTACCCTCTACACTCTGCTGGACATCCGGCATCCGGCACAGCCCCACTGTTCCCTGGGTTACCTTGAACCGGCACCAGTGAAAACGTCACAGTAAATTATCCCAGCTGGACCTGTTTGGGTTGTTCTGTCCCACCCAACCTTCCGACCCTCACAGCCAGGATCTGGGTACGAGAGGATCCGTTCCGATCCAATCTACAGCCCTCAGGCGTGGTGGATGGGTTCAATATATAAAGGACTAGTCCAAAGAATCGTATCATCAGTATTATTATTGTTGACTTTAGTGAATAGTTCTGATTAAAGTTGATGATGCTTTTTTGATGGGATATTTTGCCTAGCGTATACTATACATGCCTTTGTATAGATGTGCTTAATGCAGGATGATCTTGTAGTAGTTTGTGTGTCTGTGTCTGTTGACTATGTTTGTCATGCTTTCATTCATTATACAAACTTGGTGAATGTGATTATATTGTCCTGTTTAGTGATTTTTTTTATATTTTCACTAACAAAATATTTATTTGCTCTGCTTTTTAAGCGGTCTCAAGTAAAAACACAATAAAAATATGCAACGCACGCCACCGATTGACTGTAGCTCCACAACGTAGTTACACCCCTTGATACGTACTCTCTCTAAGTTTTTGCTCGTTGGCTGCTGGCTGGTGGTATAGGTAGGTGCTTGGATGTCAGTACCCGTCTCCGACCTAGGCCTCGGCTGGGCTGAGCTCGGCTGCGGACTTTCTCCGGGCTGATGCGATCCCAGATACCCGCCTCCCCGCCATCCACCGGACACATTTAAATATTTCAAGAGGTTTTGATTCAAAGCATGAAGAGCGGGCGTCGTCCTCGGAGTCGTAATGGATTTTACGGACGCCGGCCCGCCGGAATTTCTCTTTATATGTCTGCTGTCATAAAACGAGCGGACGGCGCAGATCCTCCAATTATTTTTCACAATACGATAATTTTTCACCGTCCGAGCCGACAGTTATGAGCGCGTTTACAACTAGGCCGAGATTTTAGGACAAAGCCGGCGACGGGCATGTGCGCCGTCCCGGGGATTGTATTATGTATCTATCAATCCCACGGTAAATAGCTCTGGCGGGATGTGAATGACACGGAGGCGGTGGCGGCGCGGCGCGGCGCCGGCGGCAGTAGTGGCGCACTGGCGACCATTGCGGCGCGGCGGCCGGCGGTCCGGGAGACCTGTCCGGGTCGGCCGGCGGATGACATGGCGCCGGGCAGCCATGTTATAGCGCGGCCGCCCGGAGCCGTCATTTATCATGCTACGTCAGAGCGCCGGCCTCGCCGCGCGGCGGGTCGATCTGCGCCACGACTGCCGCCGCCCGGCCGCCGCCCCGGGCCGACCGGGCAAACGGTCTGTCCCCGCCGACAGACGGACAGACGGACAGACGGACAGACGGACAGACGGACAGACGGACAGACGGACAGACGGACAGACGGACAG
>JARBER010174583.1:0-15847 GCA_030265075.1 Balanus glandula
CTGATGTCAGCTACTGTCACCTGAAGTCACCTGGTGTCACCTGATGGCAAATTATGTCATATGGTGTCACCTGTTGTCACCGGATATCACCTGATGTCACCTGATGTCACCTGATGTCACCTGATGTCACCTTATGTCACCTGATGTCACCTGACGTCACCTGATGTCACCTCATGTCACCTGGTGTCACCTGCTGTCATTTGAGTTCGCGTGACAGTGGAATGTAGGGTCACTCTTGTGAGTTGTGACAGAAGGTTGCTGACAGTTACGGGTAGAGTGTCGGTGGGAAGATGTCAGATAACGCTGGGTGATGCGCTGAAATTATGGCTTCCTTCTTGTCCGGCATATTGCTCTCTTTAGAGATACCTATTCGCCCGCTTCGGCCTTAGCCCTCCACAAATCCCAATGGAGGTGAGGGTTGAGTACACAAATGAATTAGATTATGCACCTCAAAGGATACCTAAACTATGATATACATACTGCATAAATTTAATAAATAAGTACGTTCTACGCTAAGTACACCACAGATATTCTGTAGCCCAGAATATAACTATTCTTGAGTTCAAAATATCTTGGAGTCCGAAAGGCTGAGGCCGACATGGGGTAACTCACCGAAGAGAGCACAATATCGGTCCAGAAAACGGCTAAAAAATTCAACGCTGGACAGGCGAGATGGTTAACAGCAGAAGCGTCTCGATTCGTGATAGTTTGTGACGAATCGTGACAGTTCGTGGCAGGTCGTGACAGTTGATAACAGGTCGTGACAGGTCGTGATAGTTTGTGACAGACCATGACAGTTCGTGATGGGTCGTGACAGGTCGTGACAGGTCGTGACAGGTCGTGACAGGTCGTGACAGTTCGTGACAGTTCGTGACAGATCGTACTCGTGACAGGCTGTGACAGGTCGTAAGTCTATCACGAGCAGGCACTTACCAGTGGCAGGTGCCAGGAAATTCATCAGATGATATAAAGATCATCACACAAAACGTACACTCATTAAAATAAGCGTTGTGGTGCCTCAGCCACCACCCCTGCTGGCTCGGCGGGGTCTCAGCCACAATCAATACAGTTTCAGCCGACTGGCTGGTGGCATCAGATATCTCTGAGCCCAGCGGCCGTTCAAGCACGTCCAGTGCCTAATAGGTCACGAAACGAACCATCACAGTCCATATACGCCAGGCCTCCCAACTAGGCTGCCCCCCCCCCCGCGCCACGTCCGGCGCTCGAGGCGATCATGGTGGTCATAGGGGTTGTAAATTGGTTCCTGGAAAGGCGACTTTTGATACGCCGGACCCTGGTGGCGAGCCGAGGGACTTGGCATGTTAGTGCACTACGCTGAGCCAATATGGAATCAAAGTAGCGAACCGACTTGATGGAGTTCCTGAAAAGCAGTGTTTGATGAGAACAGGGAATGTTTACACGGTAAATGTACTTGGTAGTTGCTTGTGGTAAACTTAAAGTTTTTTTGCGTTAGATCTCAGTGAGAATGTTAACATCCTTCTTAACCCGCAAATTATTTTGCAGATAAAGAAATTGAGTCCGAATGGATGAGCTTTTGGGCCAAGGACCCGTACTTTATTGCAAACTTTTCAGTGCATTTATTTTCGAGGCTAAGTGGAACTTGCTGTTTATACCCTGATCGTGCATGGCGCTTTTGTTGATGTTTTCAACTGAGAAACAGTGGTAGATAACGTGAAAATAACTTAATATCAAAATAAGAAGCCAAGTTAACCTGGAATGCTGTCCAAGAAAAACAAATATATTCCCAACCGGAGCAATTTTGGGAGGGATTTCTCCACACAAACACTCGACATGGCTGGAGGTACCATATCAGGCAGACCAACTTCGCTCCAGAACTAAAACTCGGTACTGAGTTCTATTTTAAGTCTATCTAGGTTGGCGCCATGGTCGTTGACAGTAGTCTAATCAGTTAAGTTGGTCTGAGTCGCATTTTCAGTTCGTGGTCGACATGAAATAGGAAAACTACTAACACAACAGTGATTCCTAAATGCTGCTGGTGACAACTGAGACTGAAAAACTCGCAATCTAAGAGGTTCGCTTCGGAAGTTTTAATAACAAGGATTTCCAAAGAGACCTTGTCTTAAATCAAAACAACCTAAACATAAAGCCGTCAAAATAGGATCCTCCAATGTGCCGGTGCCACCGACCAGACTTGAGTTCTGGACTCCTTGCGATGAAATATCTTCCCGAACTGCCTTAAAGGGACATTGCCACCTTAACATTAGGTATGAGTTGAGATATTCATTTTATGTGCTGGCCTCTGAAAATAAGTATGGTATCAGTTAAAACAACCAAAATGGTCTAATTAAAAAGATATTCGTGTTTAACTTTTTAGTCGACTTGGCCAGAAATATTGGCAGCAATTAACAGAGGGAAGGTTTTTTCACTACCCACACTTCCTCCGTTTTTCTTTGCTATGACGTCACCAGACCAGATACTATAACTTCGGTTTGTAAAAGTTTAAGTATTTTTTTTAGAAAAATAAATGTGATATTCGTGATCAGCAGCATTCATTTTATATGTTTGCATAATATAACTTTCCTTTGACAACTTTAAAAAAGGTAGCAATGTCCCTTTAAATCTCTTTTAGCATGAAAAAGACACTTTCCTCCGTGCATTTCTTAATATATTCAAACGAGTCTGTGTATCTCACGTGGAACCACTCTAACGTGCTAACCAACGAACCAATTAATGCAGCTTTCCTATAGCTATCTTTACAGCTATGAGCAGTGAGCGCAATAAATACAGCGATAACAAGCGGCTGGACAGTGTTTATTACTGATATGTCAAGCTGAAGGTATGATTTGAAGTAACCGGAGCAGACATACGATCGTTCGTGCTGCATTTCTCACCGACGGCGAATGTTGCGCACTCTGACGAGTAGACAAGACGACCGTTCGAGACAAGACACAGCAAATATTTAGCGACTTGGTCCCAGCCTATGCCACTCGATTATGAGTGCGACATAAGCGGTATTATGCTATCATCAGTGTAACATTTCGGCATGACTATTCATTATCCAAGAAATGTTAAAAGCGTCACATGTGCCATGTGCACATGGCTGTCGTGTCCCTGCACGCGTCCCCGTTCGCCTGCTCGGCATAGTCAGCTACTGACAGGTCAGAAATTGGGGCCAGCCCTGCTGGGTCTCATCAGGCACGCAACCCGAGCCGCTCCAATTAAACTGCTCAGTGCTTACTGGGGAGGAAACACGCGAGGAGCGGTTAGCAGTTGGAAGCACCGTTGGCTGACCGGTGTATAGTCGGCAGGAAGAGCGTCGGCTGCCCGCTGGCCCGGCCTCCGTTATCACCAACGCATGCAAATGAGTCGGCGCTACCCGCAAGATGATACACTTTACCGTCGTTTCCCGAGCAGAAGCACCTGCTGGCACGGCCTCCACGTGCCCGCGGGTCACCACCACCGGCCAGCGGTCACTGATGAGCGCGGTCCGCCCGAACTCTGCCCCGGCCTAGGTCAGTCTCGATGTGCGAACACGGCCGAGCTGCAGCACGGAGCAGGTATGCGGAACTTGACCGGCCGGCGGCGACCTGCGGCGGTCAGCGAGCCGTCCCGGCACCTCTCAGCTGTCCAGACTGACCAGCTCTCTCGGCCAGCTCAGCTGTCCAGACTGGCCGGCTCTCTCGCCGAACTCGCTGGCCCACAGTTGGAGGACATGCCGCCGGCCGACGGGCCGTCAGCGTCAGTGGTCTGTGTGTCGGCAGTGTTACTGTACCGTGCTATTAACGCTGCTTACCGGTTATTAATGGTGATGAAAACTGTAAAACTGCGGAACATGCTGAATGGAGCAAGCAGCTCTGGCTGCTTCCAGAAGTGGGTCGTCCCGTCGGCGAGTTCTGCAAATGAGGAAATAAAAACACAAGCGCAGACTGTGTATTAGACTTGCAACTCATGCATATATTATAAGCATTAACAGTGGCACTGTCAAGTTCACCAATCATCATGGCGTATAGACTAGTCACTTGTTACGTTGTGGATACTTCTCCAAAACGTCGACCAAAACAGTCGAACATCCGATCTTCAACATCATCTCATGACCGGTGACAGTCTGGATATGTCCTTTGTATAACTGTTCATACCCGAAGCATTTCATTAGTATCATAGGAATGCATTATATCCTCCTTTAGGGTTCGGACTGAGCGTCAAAAGGCAGGGTCTTGTCAGCCTCTAAAGTCAGGTGTTCAGCGGCCGGCGTTACAGCACGAGTAGGCAGCAGCTGCACATTTCGTCATGCTTGGCGCAGGGCTAACGGACAATCACCACTGTTCAAACATATGGAATATAGTCATTCGTTTGAACAGGGTAAGTCTATAAAAGTTATTTATATATTACCGATAGGCGCAGTTTTCATTGAACACAAATAATTGATACCACACCCAAAGGAAGTGTAAAGAAGTAAATACAATTTGAACCCTTTTAAAACTCATGAGGCAGTTTCTGTCACCACTCATGTAAAACGGAGCCAGCCTCGATGCGTCCGTTGGAGATCGACGTGCCGTGACCGAACGCACCGGACCGGAAGTAGCGTTTCCGGCTGGTCGGCGTGTCGGCGAAACGCGTGGCCGCCGTCGGCGCCTCGCGAGCCATTAGCGGAGGCGGCCGGGCGGCGCCTCGCCGGCTCCTTCCCCGCCGGAAAGGAGCCGTGATTGATACCGCCCGACGCCACTGACGCGTCACCGGATCCGATTGGAACCGGCAGCGGCGGCGGCGGCGGCGGCGGCGTCACCGACCCTGATTAGAGTCCGTGAAGTCTCCGGCGGGGTCACCGCTGGTGTCAGGCCGACCGACGGCGGCCGTGACGACGCGTGACGGCCTGTGACGGCATGCGTGACGCTGACCCCGCACACCGGACTGCTTGTCAGAGGGAAGCAGCACGCTCGCACTCGCTGCGTCAGTGGTTGGTGACCACTGTTCACGTGACAGGTAGTCGAGGCCAACCACTGGTGTCAGGCGCATCATGTGCCATGACGGGTGTCATATGACGTAGTCTTCGGTGTATGCATAATGCATACCATTGAGTGCATCATGCCTTGTATTTGTGTTAAGATTGTAAAAGTAAGTTGCAGGCATGCCTAGTTACAAGAAGATATAGCGTCTTTACACCATGAATGGCATGTATGGATGATAACCAAATGCATTGAAAAACATTTAGATGCTATAGAGCTTCATGGCGAGTTTGGAACTCGCATAAGCGCATTCGTAGGCCGTGTATAAAAATCACTAGCATGTGTTGTTTGATCAATGAATTTAAAACTGGTTGTGAGCTTACGCTTTTCATGTGAGCGTGAAAGGAGACCCATTTCTAAATATTTGCGTTGAATTTGTAGGCTGGTTTATGAAGACCTCACGGGTCTTCATGAGCCAGCTGGGATGGCATTGATGCTAACAAATGTGATCTATGAATGGCTCAAGTTTCAAGTGCACGTTGTGGCGTGAGTGTTTTGAACTACCCAGCGCCAATCGGTGATTTCCGGGCCGTCCTTTAACCGTCTTCCTGTGAGCACCTCGCCATGGGCAGCTGAAATCTGCGGCGGCAGGTGTGGCGGAAGTAAAGGAGATACGGACCGTCTAACACGCGCGAGCCGACACGAGCCAGCCGCCGCGCCGGCCAGCCGAGCCTGACAAAAACAGACGCACCCAGGCGCCTCCCCTGGGGCACACCCGCGGCCCCGTGTGTGTGGAGCGGGCGATGAGAGGCCACATCCTGATTATATGGGTGCTGCTGAGGTGATACAGGCGCCCCGGCAAGCCCTTTGAACGGGCAAAAAACGATACACACGACAGTTTCCCCTCCTCTTCACGCGCATCGGAGGGTCGAAAGTAGCGTGCGAGTCGGTGAGGTCCGCATATTGAAAAATCGCGTGCCGGCCGGCTCGTGCGCCATGCGCGGTGGACAGGGCAGGACACGAAACGGGGAGCGTTTTTGTCAGCCCATCCTCGAAATGTCCGAAACTGGAACCGCACGCTACACTGACGGCATCAGACCGGAATAACCACTATAGCATGGGGGTGCAGCGTGATTGATGATAACCTATTGACAAGTAGTGGACGTAAATATTACAAATACCTACGAGTTCTGATTAAGAAAAGCCTACTTAGCCTTGCCTACTTAGTACCCATTTTGTAACTGTGGCACTTACATACGTGGAAGCGACATCAACAGCGTAGTGTATCATTTTTATTTTTGTTCATTACGCCTATTGAGTATTTCATTTAGAGATTCCAGGATGCTGCTCGTCAAAAATGTATTTGAGATACGAAGCAATACCGAGTCTAAGAATGAACTGGGCTAGCCTAACACCTTTGACTCATACGCGAAGCATGCATCCTCTGAGAAATTCATTTAATTACGTGCTTCATGAAGAGGGGAGACGGGAGTGAGAAAGAAATAGCCGTTTCGGCCAACCGATAGTAAAAGTCGGAAGACGACTACCTAATTGCCATATTTATCTGTATTTTTACATGGTAGCAGTAAAAACAGAAGTGACCGGGACGTTTACAGCTTATTAAATGGATGCAATTTTCATGCGTCGAGGTGGCATTAGGCAGCGATTACAAATGATTATGACACCCTATTTTTTTTTCTAAATAATGCCGTGCGGGAAAATAAAATTACACGCAAAGTGCGATGCACCTCCATCAATGCGCAGTCAGACGGGACAAGTAAATTACAGAAGCGGACCTGCGCCCTGTCCCATTACCGGACGCTCCGGAGGTGCACGGAATGCAGATCCCGGTCCCCGCCCCCGGGCTGACGGCTGGGCAGAACATCGGACGAGCGTCAGCCTCTTGGTGGCGGACCGCTAGAAAGCGGCCAGCTCCTGACGAGACGCGCTATGATCAGACGCGCGGGGAGGGCAGGACGGATCCTGTTCGTGGCAGGTTTGGGGTAAGTGGTGGGTAGGTTTCGGTCAGGGCACATCTCACAAGCTTCGGTCACCGTCTGAACTCGGAACAGAAGCGGCACAGAGAACATCAATGAATGGAACCCAAACCTCAAAATACCGCGTGCCCCACTTCAAACTCCATCGCCATGTGAATCCTTTATCTGCGATTCTCGCTACACCCGCTCTCGTGCGGTGGTCCGAGGTGCGATTATTCGCCTCATCACACGATGACTGCCCCTTCTGAGCGCTGTTCAGTGCTCACTGAACCGCTGACAAGCGTTCATAAGAGTGGCCGGCGGGGCGCGTGGCGCTGCCCTGTCGGCGAGCACTCCGCCCCCGCGGCGGGCCGCCTAATCGCGGCCAATCAGCTGCCTCGGGTCACGTGACCAGCTCTGCAGAGCGGCTGCGGCCAATCGGTGCCCTGATTGAAACCATTGTCCCTCGCAGGCCGGCTACATGGTAATGACGGACGCTGGGCGAGCGAGCGAGCGAGCGACGCCGGCCGCCGGCCGCGTGTTGACGCCGATATTTTGCCGCGTGGTTTTGATTAATGACCGAGATCACCTCCGACTGCTAACTAAAACTGGACAGGGACCTCCTGCGGACATGCGAGCTTGCATAAAACGAAATATCACGGTGGTAAGCAGCTCGTAAGCAATTGCCAGCCCTTTTAGATAGTCGCGCAATGTTGAAGGAATTCTGAAAGTGCAGTGATCAGTCAAGCTGGTGATGTCTCGCTGAGTAATGGTGACGAAATGATTAACAATCAGTGCTCAATCTGAAGAGGGTGAATGGAGTGCATAAGAGTCCTGAATAGGAGTTCAGAGTAGACTGCAATTGGAGTAATACATCCTTTGAGACAGAATCATAACCGAAACGACAATGTTATAGCGATGAGGACATCCTTCCAATTCAGGCAATACCCCTTCATAAAACATTCCCGCTTATATGCGACGGCTCATATCTGCGAGAATGTCAGCAGAATATCAGATGCTCAGCCGGTAAGTAAGCCTTCTGCCTCGGGCTTAGTCGAAAGCCAGCGGTGCAGAAGACTCAATAGAGACACATCAACGGATGAGCCTCGACGCAGATCAGCCGAGATGACAGGTGAGCCAGCGTCGGCGCTACCAATACGAAGCATTTACAGAAGAGATTGTATAGACAAGTCGAAATACGAGCCAGTTGGAATAGAAATTTATGGAAATTTCGAAATGTAAGGATTTTTAGATAAGGGTGGAACAATGGGAAACCAATAAATGCAGAGGGTAATTTATAAGGGCTGATGCTTAGATAGAAGTGCGGAGAAGAGTTATTTGTGATTTGTGAGCTGAAAATATAAGTAAATTAGTTATACTCTAATGACGGATTTTGTGCACTTTGATTTGTTCACTCATGGGTGATGGGAATATGTCAGGTTTCATATTGTCCTATTGCCGGTGCCGGTGCTTATTGCATTGTTTTTACTGCAAAGGGCTGGTCCTGGTGGTGTCCGAGGTTTATTCCAAGATCGCAAGTCCAACATGAACGGTACCATGCTACAAATGCTCTTAAAAAACAGTAGCACTCGTTTGCGCTAGCGATTGACATATAGAACAGTTATAGCCAACTGACAAACATTATTAGATGATCAAAACATACATGTCTTTTTGGAGCGCAAAAATATAAACGTATTCAGTTATCTGCTTTTGAAGAGAATTTGGATAGATGACACTGGCATTGAGTGAAGTGCATTTAATATCATTTATAGTATTAACACAGAGTTATTTTTACATGGACGACACTGTTATGTGCATTTGTTTGTTTTGTTTGTTGATTTTTTTTTCATTTTTTGTATCAATAGTTCATTGTAGACTAACAATACTAATTTGTCACTATCTTCGTGTAGTGTTTTTTTTCGTCTGGTATTTATTTTTCTTTGCCGCCTCAGTATTTATTCACCGTTGCTTTTCTTCGCTTCCCATTTTTTCTTGTAAACTTTGAAACATATTTAAATTTATTCTGTAACTTTACAAGAATAACATGACGACCTTAAATTCAGAAATAAAACTTTCAGATTAAATTAATTCCTAAATCATAAAAGCTTAACACCGTATAGCACCTTTCCCAAAGTTACCTGAATTGGGAACTTTTACAAAATATCGCGATAATTGGAGTAAAGGAGACACTTTTGCCTCCAAGATTCATGCAAAAGTGTCGGGAAATAAACAGCTTTAGTTTCCAGAAAACGTAATGAGTTGCACTGCAAATTAGTACACGGGTAGGACGTTTCCTAAAATTGTAATGGTAAAAAGCAGGCAGCTGTGTTCCGCAGTTTTGTTGCTACACGGCTTTGTTCAAACCATGCTTAAAATGCGTTCCGCACCTGGACCGGCAGATTAAAAAAATTGTCTTGACCGATACCTTTGGCTTGTAAGCAATCACATGACGCTCAGTAATCCGATTTGTCGAACATAATAAATACTTGGATATATACTTTGAGTAAGATAAATTAAATCATGAGTACCTGCACGTGCTTGCGTTTTAGTAAAGATTCTTTTCCGACACTATTTATTTATTCCATAGTGTGATTCATAAAAAATCGTTGGAAAATAAGCAGATAAGCTTTACAAAAATTCAGTGACTTCAATCACAAAATAATACAGGGGTAGAAAGTTTCGTGAAGTATTGTTGGTAAAAAATCAGTTGTCAGTTGTCTCATGTGGTTTCGCCACTACATGATTTTGTGCAGAACATGTTTAACATGCGTTTCGCGCCTGGCCCGTCAGATTGATACATCTGCCTGGACCGGTACCTTTGGTTAATTGCCAGTCGCATGACTCTCAGTGACCCGATTTGTCCCAAACTGTGACACAAGAAATTCTCTGAGATGTGCTCTTAGCAAGAAAAAGTGAATCACGAATACCAGCACTGACTTCTATTTTATTAAAGACCATTTTCCGACGTTTTTATATGAATCACATGGTATGATTTAAAAAATGGCTGTGACAGGTGCATAATTGACACATGTTGAGTGGGCAAAGAAGAAAGAATGTCTACCTCCTTGAAAATTCGCAATAGTTTATTCATGTTCTGCTCGACGATTATCGTTGTTTATCATAAGTTAACGCTACGTTAACGCTAGCAGCTCTGTAATTCCCCTAATCCAGTATTTACCGGACCATTTAACAGAATGACATTACTAAAATGTCGGAGATTTACCCTGATATGACAGCGCGTTCCTCCATATTTAAAACCGGCGGACGAGAATGCCCCAGGATCACCTCAGTACACCATTGTCTTCTCCGTACGCCGACCACCGACGCAACCGAAACAATGCCCGCATATTCGTACATTTATCAAGCGTAATGGAGCGCATTTGCGTGGCCTGTTATTAGCACTGGAGTGCTCTGGTGGTGGCCGGGGCGGCGGGACAGCTGGCTGGGGCTGTCGTGGGAACAGCGCGCAGAGCCCGTCTGTCAGCTGATCTTCCAGCTGATAAGGAGCGCCTGCTGCTGCCACGCAGCCACAGACCAGCGGCAGGCTGCGAGGTTTCCTTATTGTCAGTTCAGCTCAGCGGCAGCGGCAGCGGCAGCGGCAGTGCTGGACACCGGACAGCCGAGACATTTCCTACGTAGTTTTTGCCGGGGGCGGAGGCGGCCCAGGTCAGGTCAGGGGTCAGGTCAGCTGACAGATAACCAGGCGGCGAAGTGGATGGGGTGTAGGAGGTCAGAGGTCGGAGCAAAGTTCAGGTCGCGGACCGTGGGTGATACGTCAGGGTCATTTTCGTATGCGGTCAGTGGTGTACGAGGCAACGAGGCAACACACGCACACCATCCGTTTGTGTAACAAAGCGTTTCTGCACTCCGGCTCTCGCGGACATAATATCCCCGAAATTAAGAGAACAAAAATATATTTATGAATAAGGAAAAGGTCAAGTGCCGGCGGAAGTTACGAAATCTGCACGCACTGTAGATTATTGTGCACGTCGGGGCCACGCCCCAAGCTGCGCTCGTGAAAGAGAACAATTCTATCTCCGCGCAGTCTAGGGTCTTTCCCCCCAAAAATGCATGCCATAGCTGTTCTCCACATCTCATTCCTGTTAGGTGTCGTTGTGACATGGCAGTTTCCTCCCGAGATGAGAAGTTTCCTTTCTTTGCTCTCGATCTGTCGAGTGGCGCAATTAATTATCTGGAGTTTTTTGATTTTTAGTATTAATCCTGCAGAGCCATGCCCTGTGTGCTGTACAGTGTGCAGCAGCACCTATGTAGCACCAATTTGTGTAGCACCCTACGCAAGTGTGTAGCACCACTTTGTGTGGCATCATGTCCCTGTTCACGCTTTGTAGCATCACGCTCTGTAGCACTATACTCTGTGTAATACCATACAACATGTAGCACCAAGTCTGCCTCACCACCCTGTGTAGCATCACGCTCTGCAGCAGCACTCTGTGTAGCACCATGTCTGTAGCACTACACTGTGTAGCGTCCTGCTCTGCAGCACCACCAAGTATCACGCGCAGCACCACATTATAAGAGCACCACACCCTGTGAAGAGCACCACACCCAGCTTCTCTCGTCCCCATACAGCGGCGATGACTCACGACACCCCATTGAGCCGCCTCACCGGCCGGCCGGGCCACCTGCATCCGACACAGTGGTCTCGTTATGTCGCGTTTTACCGATCTCTGCAGCGGCGCGCCGGCCGTATATGAAGTGCTGTCTATCGGCGGCGGCAATGTATGGCCGGGTGTGGCGCAGTGCTCTGCCGGGCATTGTGAGCGTCCGCCACTTATTAATGCTCTCATTAGCCTGACGCAATGGCGGCCGGCGGCCGGCGACCGGAGGCGCGGCGCACCTGATTGTGCATGCCCCCCGCGTCCGCCGCCGCCACAGAAGCCGTAATTAAACTGCCGGCCAGCATCGCGGCGTGCCGCCCACACTGCCGGCAGCTGCAGCCGCGGCAGCCACTCTGCAGCCACGGGACGGCAGCTGCAGCCACACTGCTCGACAGCTGCAGCCGCGACAGGGCAGCTGCAGCCGCGGCAGGGCAGCTGCAGCCGCGGCAGCCACTCTGCAGTCGTGGCACGGCAGCCGCGGCAGCCACTCTGCAGCCACGGTACGACAGCTGCAGCCGCGGCAGAGCAGCTGCAGCCACGGGACGGCAGCTGCAGCCACGGCAGCCGCTGTGCAGTCGTGGCACGGCAGCTGCAGCCACGGGACAGCAGTTGCAGCCACACTGCCCGGCAGCTGCAGCCGCGGCACGGCAGCTGCAGCCACGGCAGAGCAGCTGCAGCCACGGGACGGCATCTGCAGCCGCTCTGCAGCCGCTCTGCAGCCGGCCGCGGGACCAGCGTCTGCAGCTCAACAACACTACATTTGCCATGGTGGAAAGATGCCATGTTTCAGTAAATATAATTATGTTTAATATAGGTAGGTACAATATACAATATACATTATATTTGCATGTAAGAATGCCAGCAATATGTTTCCTCACACTAATAGCTTCATAGAGAACTGTCTGTACCTATAGTTGTTTTACAGAGCGCTTCTGAGTGTCTACAAGTATCTACAAGTGTCTACAGCTTAACGCTAGATATCACTGAACTAATATGCCACTGACCAGGAAGCTAGTCTGTAGAATTGATCATCGGTGAAGTAACAGCCGAATTACTGGCTAGTGCATCATCCTCCAGTATTCATCTCCGACACTCTGTTACTGGTAATTATCGGTACAGCAGCCGTCTGCGCAGAGGAAGGTAACCAATTCGATACCGGGTTCAGCGCGTTCTCCATAGGTTCCCACGCTAAATTATTTCGTTAGGGAATTAGGCGCCGAACATTTTACTTGATGTGGAATAATGTGTAATCACATTTAGTATGATCCAAAACTGTTCTCTATGCTTTGCATGTTTTTGACGCTGAACAATCATAGCCACTAGAAGCGTTGTGGAAGTTCCAAGGATGTTTCTGTAGATGTTTGTGCATTGTTTGATAATTGTGGATGATTATGTGGATGTTCTAAAAAAACTATTTGTGGAAAGGTTACGAAGAATAGATGAATACGCCTGCCGTTATAACTGCAAGCTGCTTCACCACATACAAATAACCTTATAAAATTCCGCAAAACCTCAATCTACATTTCGTTTAAGCACTGTATTTACAACCACATCGAGCAAACGCAGAATCTCTTCCGACAGGTTTCTGCACTATATGGAGATTGATGTGCTCTTAGCTACCGCTTGCATTCGACGTTTTTGCAGTTCGGGAGCGATCTTGTTTTTATGGCTGGTTCGTGATTGCCTGCCCTGCTCGCGCCACTTCGGGAGAAAAACTGGGTCTAATAGCGGAGCGCCGCCGGCCTATCTGCCAGTCTCCACGGAATCGCCGGCTACCGGAGTTGGCAGACTGCCAAGTCTCGGACGCAGCTCTCCGTTTTTATCGACCTTGATAACAGGCTGTCATGACCGAGTGGTGATTACACCCGTCCGCGGCGTAATGGGGAATCCGGGCTCAACTCCCAGATTCGTATCAGCGATCGTGCAAGTCAAGAAGCTTGCTGGTGGGCGGCGCTGGGAGACTTTGGCTGATGAAGATTCGGAACACTTTAAGCTGGGCTTCTGCTGTTTTTGACTGTGAGCTAATTTAACTAGCCGCTTGTAAAAAGAAACCTACATAGCTGTGACGCCCGGCGAAACTCACGCACCACCTAAAGGACCTCCTGTACTGCGCAAATGGCTGCGACTTTTCACATCCACCGTCAAGGCGCAGCAGCCTTGTTTTTAGACGCCGCCCGCGACGGGGAGCGTGTTCCGGCCCTGTCGGAGTGTCTGCAGCATCTGACCTCCTACGTCGGGACAGGAGACGTATTCAATCGACCCCACAGCAGTGCTGCGGGGCGGCACGGGACCACTGGGGCCACGCCACGCCGCGCCACGCCGGGCCGCGCCGGGCCGGGCGCGCCACTTGTGCCGACTCACCACGGCCAAATCAAACAGATTATGTCGAATCACGAGACACCTCGCTGCGCGCAACAATTCAGTCATTCCGGCCAGTTTTTGCTCAATGAGGCCGACGGGACAGCAATAGAGAGGCGGCGCTTCATGCCGGGCCCGTCATGGTCGAGTATTAATGACCATCGCGTCGCCCCCGCTGCATGTAGTGAACTGGCCTGAGGAGAGGAGGGTCCACCAGCCACCCCCTGCTGCACAGTGAACTGAACTGAAGGGAGGACCCTCCACGCTTCACAGTGAACTGAACTGAAGGGAGGACCCTTTCCACTCCGCAGTGAACTGGACTGAAGAGAGAGTCCGTCTGCTGCCCGCACTGCACAGTGAGCTGAACTCAAGGCAGAATGTCTCGCTGTTCAGTGGACTGAACTGAATAAAAGATGTCTCGCTGTACAGTGAACAGAACTGAATGGATGATGTCTCGCTGTACGGTGAACTGAACTGAATGGAGGATGTCTCGCTGTACAGTGAATTGAACTGAAGGAAGGGTCCACCTAACACCTCCTGTCACAGGTGGAGACTCAGTCACCTGTGAGTTTGTTACCGTGGCGAAGCTCCTTCGCTCCCAGACAGGACTGCCAGTCAGGTTTTTTTGCACGTCGACGCGCGACAATGAATGGTGGACGTTACTCCATGTGAATTGGCAGACAATCGGACGGCAGCTCCCGTGTTCTGTCTGCTGGTACGCTTCATCAGGGCTAAAGAAAGCGTTGTGTTGTTTTACCACAGTCACTCATAAGAAGTGCGAGTGCATGGAAAAGGGATTACGCAAAATAACGATAGTAAACAAAGCTTATCTTTCCCATTGAGCGTCGGTACTACTACGAACACTGCGGACAGTGTCTGTACAATTTGGCGAACCTTAAACGATTGTACGGACTGTAAGTACAAGTCTAGGAACAATTTAAAGGAACTACATAATTCGAGATATCGATACCTGAAATGTTTACACTCTAATAACGAGGAAGAACAAAGCGATCTCTCGTCATTCCGTATAAGCATATGAAGAGCATTTGAATATGAGCGGCCCAGCCAGACCCAGCCCGACCCAACCCAGCCTCAACCGTAACGAAGCTTTTGAGAAGCTCATATAAATATCTGCAACCGCACATCCGATTGACAAACGGTCTTCGCTGAGCAGCTCCATCCAAGCTTCCCTGTTTTACATCTCTGTCTACTCGTGTGGGTGACTGCGAGAACCGCTGCAGGCGCGGCAGGTGCCGAGTGATGGTGTTGACAAATGTTTTCTCACAAAAATGTATCAACGGCTGGGCCGATGGAGTGCAAATTTGATGTGTGGTGTGGTTAGGGAACCCCTAGCAGCAACTTCTTCACATTTCAGGGATAGGATGCCTCTCCCCGTGCGCACGTATACACCATTTTGTATAATGAATATACAGGAAGAATATAATGAATACACAGGTATAAGGAAGGACTGAGCCAATGTGTTGTAATTTGTTTGTATGTGTGATTTACGGTTTGGGATATCTCAGCCCCTACTGTCATAAAAGACTTACAGTACTTATGACAGCGTAGAAGTGTTGAATCTATGAAGGTGGGTGTATCTGCACCTTCGCACACTTTGGTACGTTGTATCTCAGAAAGTATTTGCATTGTCGAATTAAAACTAACTATACATTTTCTTCATGCTCGCTCGTTTACCGCCAACCGGCTGTTAGACTGTACCGCATAGCTCCGTTGCACCCCAGGCAGCCTACCTTGCAGGCAGACATGGGCATGGATCCCACTGCCGGATCTATGATCCCAGTGGATCTCACGACAAAAATATGACATGGATCTATGATCTCAGTGGATCTTGCGGCAAAATTGTACCATGGATCTGTGATCCCATTGAATCTCGAGACAAACCATGCAGTAATATTCATACTGTATCCTAATGCAAAATTCAGAAGAATACATCAGTCAACATCCAATT
>JARBER010174694.1:2544-15828 GCA_030265075.1 Balanus glandula
AGGCTCTATTGCTGACCCTGACAGCCTTACCGCCGCTGGCGTCTCAGCAGAGGCTGTATCCAGCCCTGTCTATCCAGACTCTATTGCTGACCCTGACAGCCTTACCACCGCTGGCGTCTCAGCAGAGGCTGTATCCAGCCGTCTCGACCCGATTGACGCGTATTTGCTGATTTTAATGAAGCTTGGTACTTAGGTCGCCACGACTGTGTGAGGTCATTGGGTTTCTATATTTAGTTTATTAGTGCCGCTTTGATACTTAAGTGTCCTCACCTTGGTTTTGTACCGACGGATTTAATCTCAACATTGAATACCATAGCTGCTGCTCGGGCAAGTTTTGTGTGGCAACCTATCTTTGTCTCACATGTTAACCGTGTTCGTGCGTAATGTTCGTAGAAATCCGGGGACCACTGTTTTCTCCAACAGATGTTGTCGATAAAGTTGAAAGGCTTGTAGGAGGGTAAAAACTCTATTGCAGAACAGATGAATATGAAGAGAAACGTGATGAGCGGCGGAACGCCGGCACACTCCGTGGTCGTCGGTGACTGCGTCAGTCACGTAATCGTATATCGACGCGGACGAGACGCAACGACGTCTCGTCGGCGGAGTCGGAGAGGGACTGTCGCCCGCATGTCCTAGCGCCGTCCAGGCCCCGCGTGCGCGACATCACAAGGCGGGCATCGATGTCGAGTGTCGAAACAGACACAGCCGGCAGCAGAGAGAATAAGAGCACTGAGAAGACGGCACGACGGAGGCATGTTCAGTTTTCTCGCTTACAGTAGGGATACTGTCAGACCAGCGTATACGTCTGGCGAGTTAATCTGCCACACTGGGCAGCACAGTGTTATCGTCCGGACTTGGCTGGACATTAGACACACACCAGCAACCATCAGGAAGACGACGGCAAACAAAACACAGTTGATTATCGTCAAACGCGCGGCGACGTAGTCCAAAGGCCAAGTCGTGAGAATATTGCTGTCGCATGCCGCTCGCTATCATGGGGACTGGGGAGTCAAGACCCGGAAGGTTGCATCTGACTCGCCTTTGCCTAATTATCGCTGAAATATCTACAATGGGAATAATTTTGACTGGTTTTGATGCATACAATGTTTTCAACGAACACCAGTTGAGATTCGGTGCAAAACACTTGGTCTTGTATTTAACGTCGACTACCCACCTTTGATGAGGTTTTTACTGTGCAGCCAGGAGAGGGACGTGAGATCCTCGTCCACCACCGCCTCGGCCTTGCCAGAAGCCAGTTCCATCGCCAGAAACTGGTCCGGGTCGATCATCTGAAGGCACGGGCAGGCACCCGTCACGGCACCTCAGAGAGACAACACGACTCTCGCACGGCCATCACGACGGATGCAGCTGCACATAGGGGAAACGGGTTCACATCACGAGCACCTTTTTACACACATGTTACTGACGAGGGCAACATTGCGATGAGAAGATAAACTGTAAAATACAACAGTCACCTCGCCATCGACCAATCCACCTGATCAACACCCTCACACTTACCACGAGTAAACGGAGCCGTGAAACAGACACAGAATCTCCCCCCGTCCTTTTAACGTCCTCCTCATGCCGCTCCCCCCGTTCGCCCTCCCGGTATACGAGACCTCTCCACAGACACGAATCACCTCCATCCGTACAATGTCCTTGTACCCCATCCACCGTGGCACCTCCCCCCCCCAGACATCGGTAACCTCCGCTCCGTCCGTACAACGTCCTCTTGGTAACCTCCCCGTATCCTGTAAACGGCATCTACGAGTCCTCTCCGTTCCCGTCCTCACCCAGTCCCCATCTGTGTCCTCACCCCGTCCTCCGTCCTCTGTCCTCCTCCCGCCCCCGTCCCCATCTGTGTCCTCACCCCGTCCTCCTCGGTGTCCATGACGCTGACGCTGACGTCGCCAGAGTCCTGGATCTGGATGGCGGTCTCGGCGGCGCCGCCATCGTCGCTCGTCACGATGCCCAGACTGCGCGCCACCTCCGGCGTCACCATCACCACCCGGTGGCCGTTCATGTTGCCTGAGAAGACGCAGACAGACAGCAGTCAGCGTCCTGGTGATCTGAACTGAAGCAAAAGCCGCAGAAACTAGTGCAGTTGCATGGCGACCACACGTCACATCAACACACGGAGAGATTGCAGACTAAAAAAGTAACTAAGTCCGAACCAAGTAGCGCCAGGAATACGCAACAGCGGTACATCCCATTCCTATATTGAGAAACTGAGAAATGACAACTCCTCCAAATTCCCTTCTCATGTAAGCATACTAGCGAAGGACAGTCAAGCGTCGCATCATATCGCGTGTATCGTCCCACCATACTCACTGCTCTGGAACATGATCTGCTGCCGGCCGGAACCACCGTTCTGCCGCTGTCCAGCCGGCGTCGTCCCACCATACTCACTGCTCTGGAACATGATCTGCTGCCGGCCGGAACCCCCGCTATGCCGCTGTCCAGCCGGCGTCGTCCCACCATACTCACTGCTCTGGAACACGATCTGCTGCCGGCCGAGTCACCGTTCTGCCGCTGTCCAGCCAGCCTCGTCCCACCATACTCACTGCTCTGGAACATGATCTGCTGCGCGGAGGTGAAGCCGAAGGCGGCCTTGGCCGGCGGCGGACTGTCGGGCTGCATGTCGGCCGCGCCGGCCACCTCCAGCTCCAGCTCGCCGGCGGCCATCGTCACCGCCGCGCCAGCCGGCACCCGGCCGCCGCTGCCGCTGCTGCTGCTGCTGAGGACACGGGGACGGCGCAGAGTCAGATATAGCGCCGGGCACCCGGCCGCCGCTGCTGCTGAGGACACAAGGACGGCGCAGAGTCAGATATAGGGTCGGGCGATGAATGACTGGGAACATGCGTGTGGACGCAACTGTGAGCGAAGGAGTTCCGGAAGTCTGGTCAGGAATGGGGAAGGGAATGCTAACCAACCTAACTGAGTTCTATATCGCTGCGCCATCGCACTCGGGTCAGGCAGTGGCCGAGATCTCACCAAAACTGACCCCCTGCTGGTAAACATGGGCCTGAACAACAGTGCATGACACCAACACCGCCTACCCAGGGCCCGACAACTGCATGTCTAGAATCTAGCTCCCCGCCACAATACAGTATCACAATCGGTGACAGCACACAGCTGTCCAACACCACAGAGAGGTTCAGATACCTATGGCAATACCGCAACGGGAAGGTTTGCTTCAGAGTGCCTTCCGTGGCTTATACAGTGCGTGACCAGCCAGTGAGAGCCGATCAGCCCAGGCGGCGGTATCACCCGGCCCGGACGCCACTCCCTCCCGCGCGGCGCGGCTGCGGGTCGGTTGCCATGGTAACGGCTGGTTACACAGCTGGCCACCAGTGGACACGCTACACCGGCGCCGCACGCCGTACCCCGGCGACGCCAGTTGCAGCGGCGAGCAGGCGTAAGTCATAGCATAATCACTGATTTAAACACCGATTTACCTGGATCATAAATCACATGTGTAGTACACATATCACAATCACAACTGTGCTATTAATTTTGAATATTCGTGTTAACGACCTCTTCATACCATTTTGCAGCGGAATACAGCTGGTATACTAAGGCATTCCCAAATAAAAAGCCTTCAATGTCTCAAAGCTCCAAAAGGACTAAGTACCCGTTTTCGGAGCAGAATCGGAGATGCAGATAGCACAATAGCACATATCATAACACTGCAGTATTTGTGCCGGTCCCGACTCACCGCGGTCCTATTGGTCCCGCGTTCTTGGAGCTCGGACGTTGCCATGTCACCGTATGTGGCGAGTCTGCTGCGATAAACCTAACGACACGGGCACGTGCAAAGCAAACCGACCCACGACCGAATCTTCAGACAGCGTCCGCTCTGACCACTTCAGCTGCTTCGGCGCCCGTAGGCTGCCTCTGAGCTGCAGCGTAGTATATGCAAGTACCATGCCGTTAAACATTACTAGTCAAGAGTGTGCCAGTTAATACAAGAACTACAAGAACGGAAATTCACGCAAGTCGGAATTTTGTTTGGTAGCTGTCTCCCCGAGCGACTACCAGTCAGTTAGATGCATTACAGAACACAATGTAATATCGTCTTATTTCATTCGCCATGCGGATACAACTCTAAAGCATCCGGCACTTAAGTCCGCGTTACAGCACATCGTTAGCACCGCAAGTGCAACCCAAAATCCATTATGTCAACAGCAACGGAGCACCATCATAATATTCGTCACGCCTTTCCGATGGAGGCCCATGAAGCAATCGGCGTAGTCTACAGCGCCACTAAATGAACTGCCCACATCTAACGAGTGCCCCATTAGCTGGCCACACTCGGCCCGTTCAAACCATGCACCGCCGCGGCATCCTGCGATCGAACGGCGGCGACTGACGGCCCCGGCATTGTCCCGACAATCACATCGCGCGACCAGAGGGCGGGACGCCTGACCGGCTGAAAGCCGACTCCAAATCGTCGCAGCCGTCACCGCGACTGGGGACGACCTAACGCCGTCAAGGTGTGACAGGCGCGGCCGGCACCGCGTCAAACCGGCACGGTGCGGATCATAGCAGAGCGTACATAACATGCAGCACACGGGCGGGTCATTGGTGGTCACGGCGCCGCCGCGACCGGGCTGGACGGAACGGTGGGCTGCTGCCCAGACACAGACGGCTACAGAACCGCCAGGAGAGGTGACGCCGACGCGGAGGGGAGTCGCCAACACAGAGGGGTACCGTCGACGCGGAGGGGTACCGTCGACACAGAGAGGTACCGTCGACCCCGAGGTAGGGCCCAGGTTGCCATGCAGCGAGCGCGTCTGTCGGTGGCGCTGTGGGCGCTCCTGCTGTCGGCCGCCGCCGCCCTGACCATCCACTCGGCGGTGCGGCAGGTGAGCAGCTGGGAGCGCCGCGCCGCGCACTGCCGGGCGGTGCCGGTGCCGCGCAGTGGACTGACACGGCTCGGCTGCGCTCTGTACGCCGTCGCCACCGAGGCCTGGGGCTGGCGGTTCGACCCCGCAGCGCCACTGTACAGGTGTCTGGTGTGCCACAAGCAGGCCGCACAGCCTGACGATCCGGGCCCGGACACCTTCCTGCGAGGGGCGGACCGCTACACGGGCGTCGGAGGCTTCTGCTACGGCCCTGACGAGTGCACACTGACCAACGGAACATGCGCCGACCATGACCGCTGCCAGTGCCTGCCCGGACACGACTTCGCCTACAATTGCCTCCATGACTGCTTCCTCAAGTACGAAGGATTCCGCACTGTGCCGGCCGCACAGGGCGACATCAACGAAACGCTGACGGTGGGCGAAGACACGAACCGCAACCAGCCGGCCTCACAGGACATCAACGGAACGCTGACGGTGGACTGTGGCGCGAACCACACCCAGCCGGCCTCACAGAACATCAACGGAACGCTGACGGTGGACTGTGGCGCGAACCGCACCCAGCCGACCTCACAGGACGACATCAACGGAACGCTGACGGGCGACTGTGCCGCGAACCGCACCAACGACCTTCTCGCTGGTTTCAGCTTCACCGCAGAAGGCAGGCTCGCCGCCGGCAAGTGCCCACGGTTCGGCAACACCCTGCGTCTCGGCGAGACGGTCCAAACCCTGAAGCTGCAGATGACGTCCGAGACCAACGCCACGGAGCCGGTGGCCACCTGGTGTCCCCACCGGCACGTGCTGACGGGCCTGACGATGCTGGCTGACGGCGTGGCGCTGCTAATGCGCTGCAGTCCGCTGCAGCAGCCCTGGGTGGTGCAGCGCTGCTTCACATGGCCGGTGCGCTGGCAGCCGCTGACAGAGGAGCAGCACGCCGACGCCAGCCTCGCCTGGCCCACCCAGTGCGGTGAGAGGCACCAGCACGGCATACGCGGCGCAGTCGCTCGGAACGGCACTCTGCTGAAGATCGTGTGCTGCCGCGTCATGGAGGACTGCTACCTGTTGCACTAGGCCTCAGTAGACCTGAGCCGAGCTTCAGAAGACACCCAGGCCTTACAGTTCGACAGCTATAAGGCATACTGGTGGAGAGTCAGACCAGTCTGGTCTTGACATACCCCTGTCAACATTATTCTGAAAAATGGCATGGACACCAAAATAACTTTGTTCGTAGCTTGATAGCACCTAAGCAAATGCTAAAGAAGATGTGTGATTTATGGTGAATAGTTGAATGAAGATCTCATCATCGGATGGCGGCGGTCTCCGAACCTGGCACCGAGCCGTGCCGTTGGTGGCGGTCGCTGGCACCGCGGTCCGCCCCCGCGGGACGGCGGCCCTCCGGTGACAGAGGGCAGCACCGTGGCGACCGGGTCAGCGGGACAGTCGCCCATCCTCCACCCACCAAGGAGAACAAATTTGGAGTTTTTAACAAAAGGGGTTGTACATACTGTATGGACATGCAAAACATGAAGCGTGTTTTCGATCGTCTGGCGTGATATATCGGAAAGCCGACAGTGTGACTTGTTATGATTTGTTGGCTTGCAATGGTGAAGCTTAGTTGTTACATGTTTGTCTTGTGGTATATGTTGCTTGAATTTTGGTTCCGTTAGTGCATTTAGCACATTTTTTGCAAGAGTAGAATTGTCGGGTATTGTAGTGCCAGGCTTGTGTAGTGACCCAGGATGACCCTGACCACCCGGTCCAGGTCATGTGACTGGGGTCTGGGCGTGCACTCCTGGCTGACGGTCAGTTACTGAATATAGTCTGAGCAGCATGCTGTGTTTGACAATACACCATGGGGTGACTATGATAATGTCCTGGGTGATTTTGATAGGCAAAGAAAATGGAACCTACAATCCAGTCAGGGGCAGGTATAGAGACTCAGGGCTGCACCAAACCCATACCATCCAACATGCTTAAGAAAAGGAAGACAAGGCTGAAGGCAGCAAAAAAAAAAATGGAGCTTCATTGCAATACTTAAGTCAGATGCAAGTAGAACAGGGGATGAGTCAGGACTCAGTAGATAAGGTCTGTAGAAGCTGCAGGAAGTGGAACCTTCCTGGTGCTAAGATAGGTGAAAATATAGATTAGGAAGGATGTATATCCTATGGCAAGTGGTACAACATTATGCATTCAAACCAAAATGAATGATGACAACACAGTGGTGAAAGAGTTTTGCAATTGCTTGTTATCTCAAACAGGGTAGCAGCTATAGTATGGAAATTTTGATTTCAGGGCAATGTTTGGCTTGTTGCTAATTGAACAACCTTTGTTCTAGCCAGGTGATCAAATCTGGTCAGCAGAGCTGTTTTTATATTATCTTTCACCAAAATCCGCAAATCACAACATTTTGTGATATGGCACTAACTTGACAACATGCAAAACCAGACAACACACAAATCCTGTTGCGGAACTTCCTGAAAAACATGGATAGTAGAGCTAGGCCTATCAATGACCAACATTACAAGACATTAGGGCAGTGTCCTAGGATTGCTTTAGAGCTAGGGTGTCAAGTGGGATATTGAAACTTGAAATCAGCAAAAAGCATGGAAAATTTGATTAAATAGACCCCTTTTCAAGAATGTACATGTGCACTAGCAAACAAAACTTGATCAATTGTCTGGCTTTTCATATTTTAAAGGTAAAGGCATAAAAATACTCTCAAAATCGCAAAAGAGTGGAAAATAACCAGTCAAACTCAGAAAAAAAGCGGAATATTATAATGTTTAGGGTGTCACTTTACACCCAGAATTCCCAATCCTAGGATACTGCATTAGGGTAACAACTCTATTTTTGGACTCATTAGAATCTGATTTTTCATGCTATTGGAATGTAGACAATACTGACACATTGTAAACATTCTAATAGCATGTCAAGTCTGATGATGCAGCCGTCCGATATTGGATCCTTTCACCCTTCATTACACAAGTTTGACATTACATGAGTTTACCCTACCGATGACAAACAGTACACAAGTTTCCCCTGACTTGAATTATTGCAACATGAAGTGTAATGAAAAAAGAGTCACATTGAGAACCTTTGTAACATGCAGTAACCTGAAATCAACAAAAGAACGAACAGATATAACCAAAGTAAATTAATTCGAGTTTTACCTGCTTGCAATGTCACGAAGCACGTTTGAGACGAGAGAACGCTTGAAATACGATATTGACACCCATTACAAGATAATGAAAGCTTACAAATTACGCAAATCAGTGTCTTACAAAAGAGTTCATCATTTACAACAAGTAATCCATTAAAATAACGCAGCCCACGCCGTCGCACATCGACAACGCGGCTGGCGACGTATGAAGTAGTTTACGTTTTTAGTATAACATTACCTTGCTTCTACAAGAAAATTCAAACATACTAAATATTTTCCTGGATCTCCTACCAGTTCCTCTTAGTTTTACATTAAAATTAATAAAAAATTAATTGAAATGTCATAAAATATTATTAAAATCTACCATTTGAAAGATTCAGTTTGAAATCAACGCAACAACAGCCTATTTTTCAAAGACAATGCATGATTAACTAGTATAACTAGTAGGAAGAAGGTTTTGAAGCAAGTAAAGATAAACAAAACAATCATAACTGCGCCAGGAAAAGTTTCATCAGCTAACTGCAGGCAGGCAAAATAGTAAAGATATATTAATGCGTGCTAACGAATTACAATTCTTGGATTAGACGAGTTTCAGTAAGCTAAGATGCTTGATTCTTAACAAAAACAAATAGGTGGATTTGGATCTTACATATTTAGCAATTGAAATTTGATGCTTTATTTTCTGAAGGCTTATATTGTTATATGTATTTTGGTTTTAAAACAATAAATTAAAATGACGAAGTGCTCCCCAAAAACTCTTGTGACCAAATTAAGCACCCTGTTAACGCATCACAAGGGCTTTAGCTGGCCATGGGACAACTTTATGGCGCGCGATTGACGCATGATTTAGGTTGGATAAGAACCGTGGGTTGGATCACCTCACTGATCACAATCAGGGGCGTAGTGAGGTGTGCGGTGCGTGCACGCGTATGGGGTCCTTCGGGTCCAACGAGCAGAACCCGGGAGGGTCCCGGTCTCTCAGCCCAATGGGAGCGGCTGAGCGATCGCCCGGCCGCTTTCTGGTAAGCCTTATGTCGACATAAGGCTTACCAACAGACCAGCAATTTCTCGTTAGAATCGATGAGTAACGCTTCGCATGCCGAGAGTGCTTGGCCCTGGGTCGACGAGTCTTCGGTTGGTAGGACTGAGGGAGTATAGAAACCCTAAGACCTGAGAGTCGTCGGTTGGCCTGGAGTCATAAGTCGGTCAAGACTTTGCAGGGCTTAGTATCGGGCCCTTGTAGTGGCTAGGATTAAGACGGGTCCGGTCATCCTGAATGCACCTGTCCGCCTAAGGGGCTGTCGACTGGCCCGAGAGTACCTCGAGTCGTCCTGACAGGTACTTAGTTGGTCGGTCTGATGGGTCCGGCTGTTCGGCCTCCGAGAGAGCCTGGGTCGGACTGCCGTCTGGGAGCCAAAATCTCACTTCGGGATCCAGACACAAGTCTGGTAGATACGCACATTACACATGGCTGCATACAATTCACAGTTGACATTTCAAAGCAGCAGATGTGGGTGACGTTTGCAGCATGCTCGATCCACGTGAAACAATACCATTCGCCACACACTCTGTATTCATTTAGAAGAATCACAGTCTTATAGCCCACAGACACACATAATCTCTGGCGGGCAAATTATACATCCGAGATTCGAAATTCGTGAATCGGTACCGGGTACAGTAGTAAAAACATGACATAATCAGCCATTTCAACATTCATTAAGCTGGTATTTACCAGACTTCCTGCAGCACATTGCGATCGACATTGCATGCGAACATTGTGGAAGTGTATAGTGCAGCACGTATAGGCGTTGATTTTAGTGACCGTAGACTAGATGTCAACGACGCTGTGTATACAAAGAAAGTTGGAATGGGAAAAATGGGAAAATGGGAAAATATACAAAGAAAGAAAGTAGGAATGGGTGACCAACGGCGGTAAAAGTTTTTAGGCCAAAAATAATATTTAAGTGTACAGACATTGCTTATTTTTGGACACATGCATGCAAACTGCACCAGCATGCAATCGAACACGACCTGGCAATCGGCCATCGGGTGAGCGCGAAGCTACGCTATTTGGTAATCGTAGTTAGCAGATTGTCAGCACCACCAACACGGGAAACATACACAACGGACCACACACGTGTAATGCTCGCTGTAATATACTGATAATGCTTTGCCGAACTACAATAACGCAACGTCGCATGGGTAACGGGATAATTCAAGTGGATGTTGAGAGCAACCAACTCATCAGGGTACCGCCTAGTCTAACATTGATCACATGCGTAAATAGAAATACGCACAAGACATTACATGGACCATGACTCAACATAGGAACGGAATAGGAACCGAGGGGAAACCACCAACCACCAGTGCCATCACAAAGTTCCACAGCCTGCCTTTGTTAGGTGACACGTGATGAAACAAATCACAAACATGACGTCATAATTTAAAGGCATTGGTCATGACAATACGAGATGACCGAACAAGTTGGTTTCAGCGTTTCTAAGGGCTGCTGCCATCTTCAATTATGTAAATACTCTGCCTTCCTCAAGTTGTTCTTTACGATGGGCGGACTAGTGGTAACTAACGCCAATCCTAAGTATTATGAAGTTAACTTTACATACTCGTGGAATGCCACTACTGTCTGCAGTTATCGAACTGATAGCAACTCTTTGACAACATTTGAGTTGAAACTTACATACAATACTGATTTGATATGAATAATATTGTTTGAATTGGACACGCCATTAATATAAAACCACCCAATAAGATTGCTTCGTTACCACGATCTACCAGAATCACTAGCCATTCGGTAACACAATACCCACACAAATCACTCATCATATTGTGAGGAAGCAAGGATGCTGGTATGCTGGTTTTCAATACAGCACGAATCAAAACAGATTTCCTAGTTCCTAAATTATATAATTGTTCTAGTTGCGCCGTGAGCGGCCGCCAGGGAGCCTCAAGACGGCCCACCGAGTCTGGTCGGCTTCCGGGGCGAGCGGTTCCTGGGTTGGCGCGGCGGATGTGACGTCATCAGTCGGCGGACGTGACGTCATCAGTCGGCTATCTCCCGTGGTACGCGGTCATGGGTATCCCAGGCAGCGGCGGCCCGCCTGCGAACATGGCACACATGCATGCTGCATCAGCGGAAGGGGTTAATACAACGAGGATAGGAAACACAATACATGTGACAGGCGCAATGCGTATATTTCTGAGGAGTGTGACCGACCGGCCCAGTCATATGTTCTGCCAGTTCTGCCAACTGGCCTTTAGTTTAGCTCGCAATCCGCTGACCCAGCTAACATTTGTCACGTGACCCACAGCGGACGAATCACTGATCTATCAAAGATTTCGGTTATATACAGACGTAGTATGTAAAGCAATAAGCATACTGATCCCGAAAAGCCTCATTTTAAACAATATCACATAATTCATAAGAGTTACAGATTGTTGAGACAAAAAAAAAACGCACCTCGTTTTGCATATTACAATTACGGTTAAAACGTAAATTATCTCGCTGCAACATGCCACCTTTTTACTTGACGACAAATTCCGCCTGAAGACCCTACAGTCAACTTTGGCCTCACTTGAAAACCCAGTCAGTCCCTGGGTCTCATCTAAGAGCCCAGTCAGACCCAAGTTCTCACCTGAGAACCCCGGTGTCTCACCTGAGAACCCCGGTGTCTCACCTGAGAACCCCAGTCTCACCTGAGAACCCCGGTCTCTCACCTGAGAACCCCAGTCTCCCCTGAGAACCCCGGTCTCTCACTTGAGAACCCTGGTCTCACCCGAGAACCCCGGTGTCTCACCCGAGAACCCCGGTGTCTCACCTGAAAACCCTGGTCTCACCTGAGAACCCTGGTCTCACCTGAGAACCCTGGTCTCACCTGAGAACCCCGGTCTCACCTGAGAACCCCGATGTCTCCCCTGGTAACCCCGGTGACTCACCTGAGAACCCTGATCCCACCTGGTAACCCCGGTGTCTCACCTGAGGGTGTCGGCAGGCAGAGTGGCGGCCGTTCGCCAGACGTACAGTCCGACCAGCAGAGACCACGTGCGGAACGGACCGAGCAGCGTGGCCGTCAGGTCATACGACTTGTAGAAGTTCACCGTCTGGCGGTCAGAACAGGGGGCCGTCAGCGGACACGGGCAGCGGACACGGGCAGCGGACACGGTCAGCGGACACGGTCAGCGGACACGGATAGCGGACATGGTCAGCGGACACGGTCAGCGGACACGGATAGCGGACACGGATAGCGGACACGGTCAGCGGACACGGTCAGCGGACACGGATAGCGGACATGGTCAGCGGACACGGATAGCGGACACGGATAGCGGACACGGATAGCGGACAGACAGCGGACATAGACACTGGACACGGTCAGTGGAAACAGACAGCGGACATGGACAGCGGAGAAGGTCAGCGGGACGCTCGTCATATAGAACAGAATGTTTTCGAGGTCGACCAAAAAAGCACACACAAAACGTAATAAAAAGCGAATAAACGCGTGTCGTCAGCCGTGGAGCCAGAACTTCAGACCAGTACCGGATACTTAGTACTTACATTGTGCAGCTGCAGAAGGCAGACCAGCAGCAGACAGCCGTGCGGAGCCCAGAGCCGGGGCCGCCGGTCCCGCTCACTGACCAGCGCGGACAGCCTGCCGGCCGGACAGGTTAGGTTAGCACATCACCGGACCAGTTAGGTTAACACATCACCGGACAGGTTAGGTTAGCACATCACCGGACCGGTTAGGTTAGCACATCACCGGACCGGTTAGGTTAGCACATCACCGGACCGGTAGGCCGACAAACAATCTACATCGGTCCTCACCACACAGCAGCGGCACATACAGAAATGGCTCGGGCTTGGCCTGACTCCCAGGTAGGATAACAAGAGCGGGAGCCGCAGACTAGTTATTGATTAACTTTTTTTTGGAGCCATTCAATCATCATTAATTTGGGAACTTTATTGATACAGTCACCGTTTAATTAAATTGAGTCGGAAATTAATTAATACTTATTTTTTACTCAAATATGTTTGGGACGATTCGTTGTTTCTTCTCAATCAGGGTCGAATCAATAACCAGTCTGGGATAAGAAGCCGGCAATATGGATGACGTAAGGTGAAATTAATGTGACACACGTCGTCTTCATATTCAACAGACCATTACTTTTGATTTTCTTATTCCTATCACCACATTGGAAAAATCCCTATCGCTCGTATATTATTATGGTACAACATACCGACTTGATGAT
>JARBER010174805.1:0-15807 GCA_030265075.1 Balanus glandula
GGCCCTCGGCGGTGCGGTGGAGAGAGCGGACAGGCTGCAGGGGGAGGACGCCACGCCGAGAAGGACGGGCGACAGTGGCCCTCGGCGGTGCGGTGGAGAGAGGCTGCAGGGCCGGCAGAGGACGCCACGCCACGCCGAGAAGGGATGTGGCACCGTGTTACAAGCGGTGTGACAAGGGGTGTCGGTGAGATCTGCAAGCCGGGTGCGACTCACGCGACCAACGACTGTGTCGCATACACAGTTGTCTACCGTAATGCTACACCGCGGCCCGAATCTGCATAATATTCATCAGGCAGGCAGCAACGTTGCTGATGCCCAGAAGAGGCCCCCTTGCTTCTGGCACCTCACTTCCAGCAACATGAGCCGACAAACAACTCAGAGTTGATTATTCGATCCGAGAACTGTCTCTGATCGCATCACAGGCGTAAGTCGGGACTTCCCTTGCAGCGGCTTTCTATGTCCTGACTGAATGAGTAATGGATGACATCGTGTGTGGCATATAATGTAACAGCTGAGATAAACATTCTAATGAACCTTGCAAACAGGCCATGCCATTGCAAACAGGAAATGCCACTGACTAGTGACTTCGTGCTCAGTGGTAGATGTGCATTTTGCAATTGGGAGTTATTGCCATGGTTTGGAACGTATGTATGTCTGTGCACTGTGCAAGTGTGCAGTCAACTGAAGCCATTATTCGTTCCAAGAAACCATACTTGTAACGGAAACATCGACAAGTCAAGAAAAGCGCGGCGTCTCAGCAGGCGTCGGCGATGGTCGGGACTTCCAACGTTCCACGTCCAGGCGGCCTGACGCCGCAGCAGAGCGCTGGAGCTGCCGGCCCGCCTGCCGTCTGGTGCTACAAGGTGCAGGGTGAGACGCGCATGACATCCAAGAGCCAAGGCGGTGCCGCGTGCAAGGGAGCAGGAGTGAGGCCCTGATGGGAAGGCGTTGTGAGGTTTTCTACAAGTTGGAAGGCGATGCGTGTGGAGCAAAGTATTCGAGAAGTAGGGAGGGTTTAAAACAGTGGCGACTCGTCGTATGCGGCAACTGAGGCCAGGCCAAACAATCGGCTCAGCCGTTCCTGAGCTATAAATTAGGGGTATGCACGTGCGCACGTGCCTAGACAATCCACTCCTGACTTTTGGAAAAGCATCAGGTGATAGGTCCTTATTCAGATACCAAATTTGATCACAAGCGGCTCAGCTGCTTCTGAGATATAGAATAGGGGTGTGCACGTGCGCACGTGCAGGGTCATCCCATCCCTGACTTATGGAAAAGTGAAACATTAGGTGTCCCTAACTACACACCAAATATGAACACAATCGGCACAGCCGTTGTGGAGTTTTTGACAAAAACTGCTTTTCAACACCCCTTACGCGGCACGTGCCACGCGCAGTGGTATTCACCCACATGGATCGTCTCTAGTCTCGAACAGGGTAGGTTGAATGGGGCTGTCCAGCAAAGAAGACCGCTTGTCAATCGGAAATGAGGTTGTAAAGATATTATGCTCTCAAAACCGTCGCCAGGGCCGAGTTGGGCCGCTCATACTAAGATTTTTCTCTTAAACCACGGAAGGACGAGTGAGCGTTTCGCGCTCGCTCGTAACCAAAGTAAGCCACAGTCGGGCACATCAACAAATGCATTGTAAAACATGAGAGCGGACCCACCGAACAATAGGTGACTGCGATGTCTGAGCCCCTGAGGGGTTGTGTTCAAATAAGGGAAGGATACAGTGATACACAAACCATTGGGTGTTCATTGCTCGTTTTATATTATAACACTGTGAACAGGTGGTAATCAATTTCGTGACAGCCTGTATGGACGATGGACAGTCCGTACCTAGAAGTTTTGAAAGGTTCGCCACATTGAACGAGTTCTGTCCGTCTGGTCTGCGCAGTGTGCGACACCCACGCACCGCAGTCGAAACAACACGCAGCGATGATTCACCGGGAACTCCTCGCTAAGTGTGGGAATGACCTCGCTAACGCTGACAACACTTGCACTGAACATTCAACTTGACGTCACAGATGTTACGTATTAGATAAGAACAGCAAGATTCAGTCTGCCCAATAGGTATGTACATTTAAAAGAAGACCTTCTCACTTGATAAAAAAACTTGAACGTACGAGGAGGGTACCGAAACGAGATAGTGCCCTATAGATCTCCAGCATTCGCGCTATCCACGAGTATCAAGTCTGAGACCCGGCAAGTTCTTAGCTTCACCCAAGGCTGTATGAACCGCTGCACCCGTGACCGTCTTTATCAGTTACCGAAGGTTGCAGCAAGGTCGGGATGATACCGGTGTCGATCTGAGATCATGACAGTCGGCCAGCGGAGTTGACTCCGCGAGCAGTGCTCTCGACGCGACGGTCCCGCGGTCCCGCCCGTGCCGAGCAGTGCTCTCGACGCGACGGTCCCGCCCGTGCCGAGCAGTGCTCTCGACGCGACGGTCCCGCCCGTGCCGGCTATCGGTAAGTGGACAGTGGACACACAAAAGTGTTTCTTACGTTGATTAAGCTTTGCTCATTGACGCAAGCCTAATATATAGGTGAAAACAAATACATTAATATATTACAAAAAGAAAGTACAGCTATGTAAATTGACGGCGGTTATTCCGTAACATAATTGTGGCTTATAAGCCAGATAAATCGTTCTTTGTATTTTTGTGCAATGGCTATTTTTGTAAAAATCACGTATCTAGTTGGAGCAAACCACATATTATATTGTGCACACATGCAGGTATATCATTATGCTACACATATGTATAGTCTCGTATCCATGTCTCGGTCTATCGTTGACCGAGTCCTTATGTTGGCAGTGTGGCGGGCGGTGGTCGTTATGCAGCGCTCTGGCGCGCGGCAGCTGTGGGATGGGGTGCGCCGTCTGCCGCGCGGCGGCGTGGTCGCCGTCACCACCGGCTTCCTGCTTCACCTCTCGCTCGGCATCATGTACTCGTCCGGCAACCTGACCACCTACCTCACCTCCTACCTTCACGTGCGGCTCGACCCGGCGGTGGACTACGGCGACACGGTGTGGGTAGGCGCCATTCAGGGCATGGCGCAGGGGCCCGGTGTCTTCGTGGGCAGCATCTGCTACCGCCGGTTCGGGCCGCGGCTGACGATCCTGATCGGCGGCGTGCTCTGCTCGTCCGGCATGGCGCTCACCTGCCTCACTGTGCAGACCTCGCTCGCCGCCACGATCCTGTCGTACGGCCTGCTGTGCGGGTTCGGCATCGGTCTGGCCTACACGTCGCCGCTGCTGGTCGGCTACCGCTGGTTCCCCAACAACCGCGGCCTCGTCAGCGGCGTGATCGTCGGCGGCTACGGCCTCGGCGGCATCCTCTTCACCCTGGTGCAGACCGGCTACCTGAACCCGCAGAACGTCTCGCCCGAGGACGACGGCTTCTTCCACGACGAGGCGCTGCTGGACCGCGTGCCGTCCGTGTTCCTCGTACAGGCAGCCATCTGCGCCTGTCTGCAGCTGTGCGGCATCCTCGGCGTCCACTCACCGTCGGACGAGGATGAGGCGCGCTCCGACCGTGCCTTGGTGAAGGACAGAACCTCAGCGCAGGATGACGACCAGCGTCCGGCCGTGAAGTCGGCTGGTGCGGAAGAAGACGTGTCGGCGGAGGAGGCCCCCGGCGCCTGGAAATCGTACCTGCTGACCACGCAAAACGTGCAGCTGATGCTCGCCTTCGTCATGAACGGCTACGGCATGAGCACCGTCAACTCGTTCTGGAAGGCGTTCGGCCAGACGTTCATCAAGGACGACCACTTCCTGGCGCTGGTCGGCGTCGGCGCCTCCGTGTTCAACATGTTCGGTCGGCTGGTCTGGGGCCTCGCCAACGACGCCTCCAGCTACAAGCCGACCATGGTCGCCATCACCGGACTGGTCGGCGCGCTGGTGTTCTCCATGCCGGCCACGGAGCTGCTCGGCTCCACCGTGTTTCTCGTCTGGGTGTGGGCCTTCTTCTTCTGCGTGGCGGGCACGTTCTCGGTGGTGGTGACGGGCACGGCGGCGACGTTCGGCGCCCAGCACGCCGGACACATCTACGGCGTCACCTTCATGGCGGCGTCGCTGTGCGCGCCGCTGATGGCTCTGATCTCCGACGCTGTGCTGGAGCGGTTCGACTTCGCAGGGTTGTTCTTGGTGGGCGGCGGCTTCGTCTGCGTCAGCCTGGCGGCCACTCTCTCATTTCGTCCCCGGAGACCCAGCGGGGGTAAACGGTCGGTGGACCATGTCGAAATCACGGCGCTCTAGTGCTGAGTGTGGTCTACGCTTGTGGTTTTGTTACAATGGACGCTGAAAGATTGCGTGGTGGTATGGTTTGTACGTGCGAGATGAACACATGCTGGGAGGTGTCAGTCGACATGAGCGGATCCAGCTGGGGAGGGTAGAGGTGAAATACTTTGCCACCACCAAACCACCTGAAATCGGCACAACATTGACGCATTGTCTTATATAGAGGAAAATATAAATGACTTTTACCGACAGAAGTTTGAATTAGCTATCAATGCATAATCAAATGCAGCCGATAAATATTCATATTTTTTCATGTTTTTTTTAACCCCTCTAAACCAATCGTTCTTGATACGCATGTCAGTTGCTCTCTGAATTGTGTTGTTCCCTCTGTCGAGTATCACATACAGCTCGCTCGTTTGTTTTCTATACATGACCTAATCGGTTAGTTAAGGGACTATCCCACCTTAACATTAGGTTTAAGTTGAGACTTGAGATAGCCATTTTACGTGCTGGACTATGAAAATAAGCATGGCATCAGTTAAAACAACATCAAAATTGTCTAATGAAAAAAATTTTGAGTTTAGCTTTTACATTTGTCAAAAATAAGCCCTTAATGTATTGGTATTAGGGCTTAGTGACTGATGACGTCATCTCTGTCTAGCATATTTGTATTGTAGTCGACTTGGTCAGAAATATTGGCAGCAATTAACATAGTGAAGGTTTTTTCCACTACCCAAACTTCCTTCTTTTTTCTTTGCTATGACGTCACCAGACCAGATGATATAACTTCGATTTGAAAGAGTTTGAGTTATTTTTTAGAAAATAAATGTGATATTCGTGATCAGCAGCATTCATTTTACATTTTTGTTTAATATTACTTACATTTGACAACTTTCAAAAAGGTGGGATAGTCCCTTAAACATTTATGAAAAAATCCAACTTTTCAAATTTTTGGAGTCAAAATCCATTTTTTTACAAACCGAGATACCCATTTTGTAGCCCTTGCAATTTGATATGCTTTGTTTTTTTTTTGGATGTGTAGTTCGGCCTGTAAATCATATGCTGGTTTTATCGTAAAAGTCGTATCTAGTGGCGTCACTAAAATCCATATTTCTCAAAAATGTCTCGGGAAAACTGTTTTCACCTAGGATGTCGAATTGATGTAGGATGAGGCACCCAAAGTTTTCGCTCATTAGCGCTATCGTGCTCTGAGTTATCTAGAATATTTGTCAGGGGGGGGGGCAATATTTGCCTCCCCCGGTCAAGCGCGGGTTAACTGATGCCATACTTATTATGATGGCAATGTCCCTTTAAATGGAAGTCATTATCGTTTCTGGTGAAAGTTGCGCTATGTTTTGGGATAAAATGAAATGGTTTTCGAATCCTGACTAGTGACTGTGTAATAGTTATAAAGTAGGTAAATTTCAGAATCCGTACTGTTACAACCTTATTTATGATGGCATTTGGTTGCAGAAAATTGCTGTTTACCTTACTTGTGATAACAGTTTGTTTCAGAATAACTGACGTTTTGTTATTATTTCTACTGCGTAACAATGCGAATTATTTATAAATGTATGCTTATGTCCACAAGATTCGCGCATTCGTGTGTAGTTCTGTTACTATAGCAGGATCTGGTTCGATATGTCTGCTTTAAGAACTACCAGTTACAACGCTTATATCACATACCGACAAAAATATATGACCTCATCTACCGTGCCACACGACAAATGGGTTAAAGATGCAGCATATCCAGCCTTGGTTTAACATCGTGCTGGTATTTGTTTGCAGTGACGCACGACCATGCCGGGAAGTACGGCTGTTCAGCGAAGAACGACGGCGGCGAATCGACTGCAATCGCCGACTTCCTCGTCACTGACGTGATGCCCGACGTGATTGAGCGTCGCATCATCTCCCACGACGTCACCGACGGAGAGGTCCGTACATAGACATTTGTCGGCGCCTGTAGGAACTGTGGCCCCGGTGATGGGAGTGTTAACGGAGAACCTTGCAGCCGGGGTAAACTCGACTCGGTGGAGGTCGTTGTGTTGGGAGCGGTTTAACCTACCGTGCCAGATGAACAGTTGTAGTGTTCGACAATGGTGCATAAAAAATTTAATTAAGTGTAGTTTTGTTTTCAGCCACATTACAGAAGATATCCAATGCTAATCGAGCTAGAATTTATTATAAAGGATTATAAGGTGGGGGGGGGGGGGGGGGTGAAATTCGTATGTAGATATAGTCATGATGATATTGCATGTAAACAAAAAGGGATGGAATGTCTTCAGTGTGGGTCTTCAAAAAGGAATGGAGTGTCTTCAGGATGTGTATCAGCTTAATGTCACGTGACTTCAGCTGAAGTAGCTCACTTTGAGGCGGGAATCGATAATGCACAATGTGTAGTTCGTGTGCAGTTTGCATTGTACCCTGAAACAGGTTTCAGTATGGCTGTATCACTGCGGCTCGTGCCCTGCCTTCAGCCCGCCGTGACGGAAACAAAGGAGTTGAAAACTGCCGGCGAGTCGGCCATCGACACTGAGGAGGCTAAACTGTCCCCATCCTCGTCCACCCACAAACCACATTCGTCTCACAAACACAAAAAGAAGGACAAGGACAAAGAGAAAGACAAGGATGGAAAGAAGAAGAAAAAGTCAAAGAAGTCCAAGAACATGTCACAGGAAAGCTTCGACAGTATTGTTGATTCCAGCGATGCCGCAGCGCAGGAGGGGGCCGAGCCGGGAGACAGAGACGACTCACTGCCGAAGAAAAAACGTTCCTCCTCGTCCTCCTCGAAAAACAAGTCAAAGAAGCTGGCCAAGGAGGAGAGCAGCGAAGCAATGGTAAGTGACGAAGGTCCTGCGGCCAGTGATCTCCGGCCAGAGGTACCAGATGCTGGGGTCCAGGAAGCTGAGGCGCATCCAGATTCCACTGACGCACCTATCACAGATCAAACGAAGCAGGAGCCGGAATCGCGCCTGGAAGGCAGCGTGAGTGAGCCACCTCAAGAGGAGGTAGATGCAGATTATATTGTGGAAGAGCCGGAGGAGAAAATGGACACGGGCATAGAGCCCACAAGCGAGGATGAGATACAGGGGTCACGGGAACGTATTCTGCCAGTCAAAGTTGAAAGGCCTGCAAAACCTGCTGAGCCAGTGGAAGAAGCGATACAAGAAGAAGGAGAGCCTGCGGAAGTGGATCAAGATGTTTCTGACAATAAATTTGTGGAAGCTGATATTCCAAAAGAAGAGATTGAGCCTAAGGGAACACTATCCCAGGAATCAGCGCAACCAGAAGAGGTTGATGGAGAGGATGAGCCTCTGGACGAAGAGCCTACAGCAGAGCCAGTTACATTTACTGCGCGGCTGGGTGGAGAGGTTGCCCAGAAAGTTGCGTCTAACACAAATGACGGTGCAGATGCGGATGCTGAAGTAACTGAAGAAGAGGAGGAAGTTCAAGTAACGCAAGTTTCAGCGCAACCAGAAGAGGTTGATGGAGAGGATGAGCCTGTGGACGAAGAGCCTACAGCAGAGCCAGTTACATTTACTGCGCGGCTGGGTGGAGAGGTTACCAAGAAAGTTGCGTCCAACACGAATAACGATACTGATGCAGATGCTGAAGAAGAGGAGGAAGTTCAAGTAACACAAGTTTCAGCGCAACCAGAAGAGGTTGATGGAGAGAATGAGCCTGTGGACGAAGAGCCTACAGCAGAGCCAGTTATATTTACTGCGCGACTGGGTGGAGAGGTTACCCAGAAAGTTGCGTCCAACACGAATAACGATGCTGATGCAGATGCTGAAGTAACTGAAGAAGAGGAAGAAGTTAAAGTAACTCAAGTTGTTAAGCTTCGTTCACAGCCTGCGGAGGAAACAACCACGCAACAGGCTCCAGAAGACAACGGTGTTGAGGAGAGTCAGCCGGTTCAGGCGGAAGCAGATACCGAGACAGCAGCAGACTTCATTATTCGGGAAACACCATCGGCCACAGAAGAGGAGCCGCAGGCTGAGGAGGAGGAGGATAATCAGCCAGTAGCGTTCACAGCAGTTATTCCAGCAGCCGAGATCCCCGATGCAGCTGGTAAGGAAGAGCCGCTGGCACCTGACGCACCAACCGCCGATTCAGTGGAGGATGAACCTGTGACAGCAGATGAACAACCAACCGCTGAATCGGAAATGAAAGAAACTGCTGATGACAAACCCGAAGTAGTAAAGCCACAACATGCTGAAGAAGTAGTTTGGGAGTCTGAATCGGAAGAAGAATCTCTTGGCGAAGGAAGGCAGACTTCTGTGGATATAGAGGAAAGTCCAGACAAGAGCGACGAACAGCCTGCATCGAAATTGGTGAACGGAGATGATGCTATTACTCCTGAAGTTGACCACCCCAGGGATGGTTTAGTTCCCGACCAAAAGAACATGTCGAAAGATGACAACAAATTCGAAGATGAACAGCAACTGTCACCAGAAGAACCGACATTAGAACAAGAGAAAAAAAGAGCACATTCGCCTTTAAAGCGGACAGACGGAGAAGAGGTCCGTCCCGAGGACTCCGATGACACGGCAACGCCACCTGAAGAGAAACACAAGATACCTGAGCAGGGCCTTGAAAATGATGACAACACCACAAATGAGAAACACGTCACATTTGGTGGAGAATTCAGAAGGGAAATCAGTGACGATGAAGAACAAACAGAAAGCAACGTCCAGCCCGAAGAAGAACCTTTGTCCAAGCAAGAACTTGAGCTGCTGCATTCCACTGCTGAGCCGCCCACTGGCGAGATGGATATCACACACTCTCAGGACGAATCCCCAGTTATGCCTGAATTTCCCGAGGATGATACTGCAGCTACGCCTGAGGTAATCGCAGAACCAGCCGAACCTTACACCGACATCCACGGCGATCTCTCGCTCCGAGCCAACGTCGCCGTTCAGACTCCGGACCACCTGTTACGATCAGGCGCTCCGCTCGGCGGCAGCGCGCCTGCACCCGGCGCGAGACCACACGACCCCGTATTCGCAGCCGTGTGCCGCTCTTCAGAGGACGGCATCTACCCGGCCACCGACTCCGAGCCGCCCTGGCCGGGTGCCGCGCCGGCCGAACTCACCATCCACTCGCCCACCGAGCCGATGCTGTACAAGTTTGCCAAAGCGCCCGTCACTCCGCCCCAGACAGCACCGAAGCCCGCTCCGCCGGCACCGGGAGTGCGTCCACCGCCTGGTTTCACCGCTCCACCGCCGCCACCGCTACCGTCCACCGCGCCAAGCGTGTCAACAGAGGCGCCGCATCAGATGACCGGTGCCCCACCTCCGGGGCTGTTTCGTGTGCCGGTCGTGGCGCCGTACGCGGAGAGGATGGGTCAGACCTCGCAGAGCACTACCTATAGCGTGCACACGTCGACGATGGAAGGCGGGGTGCAGATTCCGGGCTCGCCCGGCGCCGCGCCCATCCCGTCCGCGATGTCCCCGCAGGCGCCAGCGCCTGTCCGCAGTCACAGTCCCATCTCACCGGTCCGACCTCCGGTGCCTGCCAAGTCCCAGACGCCTATGTCGCCTGAAGCTGGCTACCAGATTGCACCAACTCCTGGTTCCACTGTTTTCGTCGCGCCCTCAAACTCGGCGGCACCATGGTATGGTAATGATCGAGTACAAGCCGTCCGAGTGTCGTCGGTCACGAAGAAACCGGCTCATCTCACCGTTTCAGCGCTGACACGGAAAATCAATATGCCGCCTATGGCGTCGCATGACGCACCACAACACTCCACCGAGACAGTTAAGACCGAAACCTGGTCCCAACCAACTCAGAGCGCAGCCATGCAGAGCGAGCAGACTGCGCAGTACTCGTCTTCGCAGCAAAGCTACCAACGCCAAGATTCATCCACGCCGTCAACACCGACAGGTTTCGCCCCAGTCAAAGCACCAGTTTCCCCAGCGCCGCAATATTCTGCCGGCTCGTCTGCTCAGGAAAACTCAGCTGCGACCTATAAGATGGAGAAAGCGCTCAGCTTTGGGCCAACAAAGGCCCCAGTTTCGCCAGTTTGTCCGGTTGCTCCGGAGCCAGAGCAGCCCCTTGGCGTGTCCTCCATTATCAAATCGATCGAGTCCAACGCAATTTCAACATGGAAGGCGGACGGCCCGCCCGGCTTCGCTCCAGTACATCCGCCTGCGTCTCCAGTTCCCACGTCTCAGCTCCAGCGCTGCTACTCCGGCGGCGAGGTCAGTAGTATGTCGTCATCCCAGATGACATCTGACGTCAGCTTGCGGACTGATCAGAGGGAGTGGTCTTCCAGCACTGAACAGCACCATGAGGAGTCCCAGCCCGTTGTCACACCTCCGGGCGTGGTGTTGACGTATGTAGCGCGCGCCGGCCCAGCACGACACCACCAGTGGGCTCCGATACAGGAGCAGGAGCAGCAGCAGCGGCAGCACTGGACGGCCTCCCAGACCAACCGCTTCGTCAGCGAGCAGCGCAGTGGCCCCCGCGCCGCGCTGCCGCGTCGTTCCGCCAGTTCCGTCGGCGAAATGCGGCGAAAGACCGACTCTGAGAGCCGCGAGCGGACGCAAACACAGGACACGTTCCGCCACCTCGCCCGCGAGCGGCAGAGCTCCGCACCTCCCACGCCCCTGCCGCCCTACCCGGAGCCCGCCCGACCGAGAAATGTCGCACGCGCGCCAACACCGTCCAAGTTCATAGCAGGCCGCTGCGCCGGCTCAGCTTACCACAGCGACATGGACGAGCGGATCCCGACGCGCTGGTGGCCGGACGGCTACGAGTACATCGACCGGCGCAGGATCCTGGTGAACCTACCGGAGGCTCACGGTCGACATCGGCGCACCCGGTCGGTGACGCCGCCGTCCGTGTTCGATCGCCCCGCGCCCGTGCGCGAGACGCCGCCGACGCGACCGCCAGTGGTGGGTTTTCCAGTCAACCGCGGCAGGTCGACGGTTCGGGGGTCGGTGGTGACCCAGAGGTCGGCTTCTGTGCCGCCTCGGAGGATGCCGGCGCCGGAGACTCCGACGGAGACTCCGCGGGCACCGCGAGAGCGGCCACCCGGGAGGAGTGAGAGGGACGGCTCCTGGCAGAGGCGGGAGGTGCGTCAGGAGGGCAGTCGCCAGGGAGGATGGCGTCGAGATCAGTCCTGGTCTCCGGTGCCGCCACCCAAGCCAGTGGCGCCGCCGCCGCCTGTCTCCAGCGAGATATCGAGGACGGCGAGCCAGATATCGCAGAGCATGCAAAAGATGACAAATGAGAGCAGCTTCACGAACCAGATCCCTCAGTCACCGTCGGTGGTCTACTCGGTGGCTCCACCACAGCCTGCGCCTCATCTCGTCTCAGAGACAGGTCAGTCCGCCTTCCAAAGCTCACAGACTTTCACAAGAACGACTTCACAGAGCGGGTATCAACAACAGAACTACCAGCAACAGCAGAACGATCAGCAACAGCACCTGCAACAGCAGCAGTTGCAGCAACAGCGGCTGCAGCAGCAACAGCAACAGAAGCTGCAGCATGAGCAGCTACAACAACAACAACAGCTGCGGCAACAACAGCTGCAGAAAGAACAGCAACAGCAGATGCAGCAACAGAAATTGCAACAACAGCTGCAGCAACAGCGGCTACAGCAGCAGCAGCAACAGAAGCTGCAGCAAGAACAGCTCCAGCGACAGCAGCTGCAAAAGGAACAGCAGCAGAAGCTGCAGCAAGAACAGTTGCAGCGACAACAGCAGTTAAAGCAACAACAGTTGCAGAAAGAACAGCAACATAAGCTGCAGCAAGAACAGTTCCAGCGACAGCAGATGCAGAAAGAACAGCAACAGAAACTGCAGCAAGAACATTTGCAGCGACAACAGCTGCAACAACAGCAGCTGCAGAAGCAACAGCAGCAGCAAGAAGAGCTACAGCGACAGAAGCTTCAACTGCAGCAGCGACAGCAAGAGCAGTTGCAACGACAGCAGCTGCAATATCAGCAGGAGCAGCAGCGTCAACAACAGCAGCAGATGGTGGCACGCGTCCCGACGCCCATCTTCAAACCACCACAGCCGGCTACGCTTCCTCACAGCAGCCTCACGCAGCACGGCATCAACCAGCAGAACTTCTTCGACAAGCAGAAGACGCACGAGACTCTGGACGGTCCCGGCGTTCGCGGCTTCCACGACACGGCTGCGATGGAGTCGCGCCAGTTCAACCGACAACAGTCGGGAAACACCACCAAGATCGAGATGCGCGTCGAGAAGACGTTCGAGGAGCGGACGGAGAAGACGCAGTTCACGGACGCCAGCGGCCGGACGCTGACCGTGTCGACGTCCCTGCCAGCGTCAGCGCCGACGCGACCGTCACAGCTGGCGCTGCCGCCGGCCTCGCCGCAGCCCATCGTGACCTCGCCCGTGCCGGACCGGGCATCGCCGGCCCCCAGCTTACAGCGCGCCTGGCAGCAGCGCTCGAGTGTATCGAGCTCGGCCCGCGGCCGCGCCAGCCCCGGCGGCTATGCCTCAGACACGGCCGGCTACGCGTCGGAGCCGGAGCTGGCCGCGCTTCCCCCGCATCGGAACATCGTTCCCCCGCGTGGCTCTCACGGCCAGAGCACAACGCGCGGGTACACGGGTTCTCTGGACAGAAGGACTGTGGGACACACTCCGCCGACGTCGCTGAACCTCAACCGCACCGCGTCGGACGCGAGCGACTACGAGTCCCGACTGGCGACCAAGTGGACGCCGGCCGGCCAGGCGAACTGCACGTCCAGCCCGTTCCGACCGGTGCAGGCGCCCGCGCCGGGCAGCGGCAGCAGCGGCCAGCAGTGGTCCGAGTGCATGTCTAAGGCGCGGGAATCGTCCTCCCACGAGGGAAACACCACCACGCACGTGACGGAGGAGTTCCGCAGCCAGAAGACGGTGCGCGAGGAGAGGACGAGCAGCCTGCTGCCGGCGGGCGCTGTCAGCATCGCGCCGCTTCAGTCGCCGCTGCCGCCGCGCGCCGTCCTGCCCCGCTCACCGCTGCTGCTGCGGGCCGCGCCGGCCTCCAGCGGCGCGCCTCGGCAGGGCCGGCAGGAGGAGTCATCGGTGTCCGATGTGGAGGAGACTAGCTGCTCGCTGTTTGGCGAGGATGCCGTCGTGTCCTTCCCCGCCACATCCTCCCCGGCCTCCTGGGTGGCCGACTCAGCGTCCGGGGCGGCAGAGGAAGTCAGAGGAGGCACGCTCCCGCGGCTAGCTAGGTAGTCCGGTGGAGTTTGCCGTGTGCTGTGTGTGTGTTGATGTGCGCTGACGTACCCAGTGTGGTTCGCTAACGTGCCCTGCTGGAGTGCGGCGGGTGGCCCGGTTGACTAACTTCTCTGTCCAGGTACCACACGGCGGAGAGGAGCGGTGGTAACTGCATGAACGCGTGTTTTCGGCTGTTCTGTAATGTGCCAACTAACACTGATTTTTAGGATCAACGCTATCCCTTCGTTTGTTTTTTGCGTGTGCCTTTCAAAGCATGAACACTATTTGCTCTATTTTGTGTGTTAGTATTACTGTTTACATTGAAATTGTAAATAACCGGATTTACAACAACGCTTTGATCATAATAAGGTTAGATTTAGTGACTGCATTTTTGCAAAAAACAAACGCAGCCGTAAGTCAGATATTTAGTCGCTTAGTTTTTGATAATTGTATGCATCGGAACTTTATCTAAAATGACTCGTAACCAGTCGATGTACAAGAGACGCGAACACCTCAGAACTTCGCCAATCGTTGTAAATTGGTTGTTTCTGACTTCTGCCACAGTTTTGAAAAGAATAACTATTTTGTAGCTTGCAATGCTCGCGAGCGATTCCTATGATAAATAACATATTGGGATAATGCTCGCCAGCCCTGTTCGTCGCTGACACTCCTGCTCCCCCCCTCGCACGGCAGGTGGTTGAAAAGTCAGGCCACTGGACTGACGAGGAGGTCCTAGAGAAGTCCGTATCGTCGCTCAAGTGGGAGCGTTCCGCCTCTGGTCGCCGGCCGACCGCGCCCTCTGCCGTCTCCAACGACCGGCCTTCAGAGCCATCTGTGGGCCGGTTCGGGAACCAGGGGACGCAGCCGGCCGGCGACCACTCGGCGCGCCAGCCAACGCCCGAGCGGCCAATCCGCCGCAGCAGCAACCGCGACACGTCCCCCACTGACGCTCTGCTGCGCCACGACCGCCGCGCAGACGACACGCAGACGACCACGCGCTTCGAGAGCTTCGGCGAGCTGTCCACGAAGGAGCTGTCAACGCGTCGCGACAGCTCGACTCGTAAGGACAGCTCGCTGCGGCGCGAGGTTTCCACGCGTCAGGAGGTGGCGACGAGCACGACGCGAGTCCACCAGGAGATCAGCCGCCAGGTGGTGTCCCAGTCGCAGCAGGTGCGCAGAGAGTTCCGTCTGTCCGACCTGCCCGACCCGCACGGAGCGCGGCGCAGCAGCCAGCGCGCGCTGCCGGCCCCCGGACACGAGTACTCGCCCTCCCCGGAGCCGGAGTCGGGGCCGAGACGGCCGCGCGACGATAGGGAGTCGAGTGAGAGACAGTACAAGGCGCACCTGGTCGTCAAGCTGTCGGATGAGAGGACCTCGCCACCGTCGGACGGTGGAGGGAAGAAGTCCTCCCGAGCGTCTGACGACAGAGGAGCCTATCCACTGTCCTCCCGAGCCTATACAGACAGAGAGTCGTCCCCTCGAGCCTATAAAGACAGAGGGTCGTCCCCACGAGTCTCTGACGCCAGGGAGTCGTCCTCTCGAGCCTGTGAGGAGAGAGGGTCGTCCTCCCGAGCCTCTGAGGACAGGGGGTGGCTGCGCCGTTCTGAGGACCGCAGTGTGGAGGAGAGGACCGTGAGGACGAGCAGCCGGAGCGCCGGTCCAGGACGGCCGGAGAGGACCGCACACAGCCAGGTGGGACCACCGCACGACCAAGAACGGCGTCGGGTTTTGCGAAAATCTCATTTGGTCAAACTTCCGCAGTAATGTACGCAGCAGAATCTGGTCATATATCGATCAATTCAATTTAAATATCTACCTTGAATCTAGTCTCAAGCAAAGTGATCGGATTTTCCCGGAAACGCATTTTTTCATAACTTCTGAGTATAATTTAGCATTGCACTTATACACATGTGGACGTCATGGTCAACAGATGCAGATGCAACACCTTGTATTTACGGGTTTCTATGTTCAGAATTGGTACAAACTATTGGTTTGCTCTCTCTTCTTCTCCAGAGTCGGTCTCCGTCACCCCCAGCAATGCTGAGGGAGGATCATCCGTGGCAGGGCAAGCGAGTCGGCTCCCATTTCAAGACGGAGAAAATATCCACAGGTGACTACATGCTACTTTGTCAACAAACAGTGGAGCATGTTATCTTGTGTAAATCATGCCAGTGTATACACTGCAGTCCTTGCGTAGTGAATACTTAACAACATCTCTAGATTTGCTGACGGTTGCCTATTTATGTCGCAAAGGGTTTGCCAAATTTTGAAATCCGATTATTTCATAGTTTAATCATATTTCTAATAATATTGATCTATACTTGTGTCCGGAATTTGCGTTTACTTGCGTATCAATTACATCAGCGACTGGGGGAAAATGAACTTA
>JARBER010174916.1:0-15793 GCA_030265075.1 Balanus glandula
TCGATCAAACATGCATATTAAATGGATTGCTTCCTAACTTTACAAATATATATATATATATATATGTATATGGGAATATTTATGGAGCGATGTGCGAAAACTGAACTCTACCTCGGTAACCCTGGGTGACCTCTGGTAACCCTAATATTCACCTGACCTAAAAAAATACTGAAATACCTTGGGAAGACCTTATACCTAACAAGCTATCTAACGCCGTTTTCCGCTTTTCGCTACATAGCTTGGTTTTCAATACAGAAGAAGTACAGATTCCATACAGTGCAGATTCGATACAGTCGAGTATTTGTGGGGTGAAATCCCTCTCTCTAGGGCGTGCAATTTCCAGAGGCCCTCCATGGCAAGATCACTACCTCTGAGGTGCGTGTGTATCGCATAGCTTCAAGTTGAAGATATGTGTTGCTGACTCGCTAGATGACACTACCAGCAAACGCCTGAAGTTATGCTTTACTCCTTTGCTTCAAGACGAATACTTTCTTGTCGCTAGATGACACTAGCAGCATACGCCTGAAGATATGCTGTACCGCATACCATCCAGTCGAATGTTCCTGTCGCCAGATGGCGCTGGCAGCAAACGCCTGAAATTATGCAGTACTGCACTGCATATCTTCAACTCGAATATTCCTGCTGCTAGACGGCAGTTACAGCAAACGCGTAAAGTTATGCTGCATGGCATAGCTTTAGTTAGAATATTCATGTCGTTAGATGAAACTAGCTGCTGGAGTAAACGTCTGAAGTCATAGTGTACCGAATAGCTTCAAGTCGAGTATTTTTGTCGCTAGATGACACTAGAAGCAAACCTCTGAGGTTATGCAGTACTATATGTCTTCAACTCAAATATTCCTGTCGCTAGACAGCAGTATCAGCAAACGCCTAAATTTGTGCTGCATTGCATGAATTTATTATTGTTAGATAGAACTAGCAGCAAACGCCTGTAGTCATAATGTATCGCATAGCTTCAACTCGAAACTTACGGTCGCTGGATAGCAGAAGCACAGAATATTGCCTTAACGCCAGACGGATCGGAAACCCGACTGATATGATCAATGTTGACCCCCTGGCAGCGAACGGCTGACTAAAACTGTATTGTGCATATGTTTATTTTCGAATTGTCAAAGTTTAGCGTAGCTGTCATTTTAAATCATTTTAATGCTCAGCAGCTAACCAATGCATTTGTGCTGATTTTAAGAACGTGGGATGTCGCTCTTGATACGTGACCTGACGGCCTGGAACACAGGCTTTCCATATTTCAGTACTACATGGGTATTATGGGCGTCATTTTAAAGCTCTGCTAACCATTGCAGTCGTGATGGTTTTTAGATTGTGGGGTGTCACACAGGTCACAAGTGCTCCTGATACGTGACCTGACTTGACTTTTAACACTGAAGACCGGACTAAACCTGTGTTAACCTTCGCCCTACGGGGACCATTTCTCACCTTCGCCCTACGGGGGGGGGTCCTAAAAAGACCCCCTGCTAACTTTTGAACCAAGCATCGTAGAGGAACGCGGAAATGACCTGCGTGTTGCCTGCAGTAAGGCAAATCTAACGGTGTCCAATTGTTATGTCTCAGATCAATTAGTGGCCTTCCAGGTCACCTAAATGACCTCAGATTGACGGTGTCTCAAAACAGTGGTTTTGCACTGTCAGAAACATACAAATTTAGAACCTGATAAATGGAAATACAAATACTGTTTTCTATATAAATTTTGCCTCCAAATTACATAAAAGCTATTCATTTGTTCGTATATTGTCCAAAAAAGTCAAAAAGGTGATTTTAAAACAAATGACGTCACTTTTTTTGCACATAAATAGCAATCAGTCATTTAAAAATGGAGACATCGCTTTGAAATTTTGTACAGTCATTGGTCTAACGTATTTCTCTCACATACATTCATTTTTGTATAACTTTGAAAATTTTGACTTTTGGTGTTTACAAAAAAAATTGGTAATCAAAATAACAAAAACTGTAAAATCCGAGATACACATCTTACAGCGACTGTCACTTACATTCTTTTGGCGTTTACTTTTTGCATTTCGGTTGATAACTTGATTTTATACGATTTTACAAACATTTATAATTTTTCGCCGAAAATGGCAAAACATGACGTCATCAAAACGTCATTTTTACCAAAGCTATCTGACCGATTTCAATCAAATTTTGTCAGCTAACGTATAATTGTTGTCAACTCAGTTAGCCAAAATGTGAGACGGATGCGCTGTTTAAGTAAAAAGTTATGCAAGGAAAACCTCCGGGGGGTCGTTTTAGGACCGTCCCCCCCCCCGTAGGGCGAGGGTTAAAGCGGCAAGCGAAAAAACGCGTGGGACAGAATCTGCCCCCTGGGGCACTGAGTGCTACCACTGTTGACTGACCGAGTACTATCACTACTGACTGTGACCGAGTGCTGCCACTGCTGACTGACGGCTCTATCGGCTGTGTGTACACTGACTGTACGGTCCGTCACCGCCGGACAGACGGCCGCCCCTCCGCGCCGCCGATTGACCCAATAACGCCCCGGCGACGCACATCCGCCACCCCCGGCCAGTAACGAACCGGCGGGGCCGGGCGCGGGGCCGGCGCCGCATAGCAACTGTTCTGTGCCGAGCTGCTGCAGGGTGGCCGGCACCGCCGTGACGCCCCCGAGAGCTGATAGTGGAGTGACTCACTCGGGCGACCAAGCACGTCTCTATTCTGTCCATATTTCAGAGAGATGTGCTTAGTGCTTAGCCCGACCTGCTGCATTGGAGGCGACTTATGTCGGCATGTGTCCTTGGCGTGCGATGGCTGGTTTGTTTTGCAGTGGTGACTCAGTGCTAAAAGTGTCGTGCTGTTGGGGTGTCATTTCTGGCTGCGTTACAATGTTTTTCGTCTGTGGCTCCACGGCCAACTACACTGCAAAAGTGACGCCGTAAGGCAGTTTTCTGTCTGCGACGTGCGATGTCTTGCGACAATGCACCGTTACCGCCGTGACAGAGCTTTGTGTCTGGCGTGCAATGTCGTACTACACTGCAGCGTTACCTTCGTGACAGCTTTATGTCTGTGGCGTGACGCAGTACTGCGACGTGGCAGTCTGCTCCGGACCGCGTATATTGCGGCCGGCGACGTGCTATTTTGTGCCCGCTGCTCGGCCTTGTCTGAGCGTTTTACGGTGACGGTTCCGTTTCACTCGGGGGTCTTACTGGCTGGCGTGGCGGCCGGAATGGCGGCCCAGTGGCGAGACGCTCCTCGCCGGCAATGAAGCCCAGGCACGTGTCTGGCGCGCTCGTTCGTAATCTGTCGCCGGGGCAGTTGGGGTGATATGTTCCGTCGCCAAAATACCTACTGTGTTGAGGATGGCAGCGTCTGCCGGCATGCGATGTTGTGTCGGTTATTGCTGTCCGGTGGGGTGTGGCCCGCAATTAAGGCTCTTATCGCCATCGTTAGCGCGCTCATGTGCCGAAGAACGCAGTGACTTGGCGGTGATTCGCTGGTTAACTGTTCATTGGCACGCATTGACCCTTGACAGTTGAAATCCATCGAGCCATTCCAGAACTAAGTCGGTAATCGCTTCTCAGTATTTTCGGACCCGGAACACTTCACACTCAGGAATCCGGAGGCCATTTTCTGAATGGCTACAGCCGTGGTGCTGAACGCAGAGCAGCAGTAGTAATCATTGTCCTGCCACAAGTTAATTTCGCACATGTTTCAGCTTATCAGTCAAAAGAGCAAAGGCCAATAATCAAATGTTCGTTCCGCACATGTTTCCTCTTCGCTCAGGAAACAGTTATCTCGATTTATTTTCCCTTTGCTATGTAAATGTAAGAAGCATTAAGAACATTACAATCTGAACGTCACCTTCTTGTAGTATAGCAATCCTACCTGTTTTTCCTGACCAAGTTATTTTTTTTTAGTTCACCTTCCACTTAGGAGTGGAGAGTACGTGTTCTTCGTTTATCGGTAGCAGTAAACACAATACGCCTCTAGCTATGCATTGAACATAAGGTAGCAATACAAAAAATAGTAGATAACGCCTAAAATATGCTTTATTTTGTCAGTATATGATATACACTTTATTGCCTTTTGAAATGCGCCATGCGCATGTTGTATTTAAGGGAATGTTTTATTTTGCTGCGGTGTGACTTATGATTGCGATATCGCTACATTTCCCGCACGCGATTTCCCAGATAAATGTGCGTATGGATAAGCGCATGTTTGCATCTGCTGAGGTAGCAAATGGCTCATTGCCTCGTGACCGTGGGAAGTCGACGCAAAATTGACGCATTTTCTCAAGTAGAAGAAAATATAACAATATTTTGCACATGCACGTTTGTTTTAATTCAGCTGGCAATGGACGCGCAAGCAAATTCCGATAAGTTTTCAGAGTTTGTGAAACTTTTTTGGATTTGACCGCAACCACCTGTTCCGGAGAAGCTTTTCACAATGAAATGGGAATCAGACTAAAATCTGGCAGCATCGCTTTGTTGGTGCTCGATCTCTGTGTCGGTGCAGCGGACGCCGTTGTGGTCCGCGGAGTCCGACGCCGCCGCCGTCTGTTTTTCTGGCGTGGCTCCTCCGTCCGGGGCTGGTTGTCCGCCCCCCCCCCCCCCCCGGAAGCCCCCTCGCCCTGCACGGCCCCGGAGACGCGGCTGCGTGTGACGGCAGCCGAGGCCGAGATTCGACGCTGAAATGTGGTCCCGGGCCGCGCGCTGTTTGCCGGAAAAGTTGTCGCCGGCGTCGGCGGCGGTCCGGCTGATTCGGAGCTGCGCTGACTAACTTCAGGGGCTGCGATTGATAATCAGTGCGGGGCATGCCGCTGGACTGCCGTGTGTCGTGCTGCTCGGCGCGGCTGGCGGCGCGGCTGCCGGCGCGGGGGGCGTCGTCTCGCAGGGCACGGGGTCGGGCGCCCGCCGCGCGATCCCCGGCTGTAGACGCCGTTCAGTGCGGCCGTTGTTTTGCCTGCCGTTCCGGCCGGAGGCGGACGGGATTAGAGCGCGCGCTGTGCGTCGCCTCCGGCGCTGCTCGGAGCAATTTGTATTCATGAGCGGCGCACGGTGACCCGGGTTAACGCTTCATTCATCCCGGTCGGGAAATGAATGTTTTTGTCGTTTGAACTGGCGGCGCGGCGGACGCGGGGGCTGATAAAGCTGGCTGGCCGCGCCGGATCGACACCGCACCACGCAGCGCGGCTGATGCAGGGCCGCTCTGAAATTCTGTCCTGTGTCCGGGTGACTTATTGCGGGACTTTTGCGAGACCAGTTGGTGGAGTTCTCCTCAGATGACATGAGGAGATTGCAGATTTGGGCCGGAAGGCTTTTTCAGAATAAGAAGCCCCGAGCTGCTGAATGAGGTGCTTTATGGCCGTTCCGCCGTCCGCCATTCATTCCTGTAAGGCGTATCAAGGTAATTTTCTGATTAAACTCTGTTTCCGATATCGCTCTGATTTGCGATGTCATTCTTTCTGCTGTTGATTGTCTTTCAGCGAGGAATCTGCGACGAAGTTTCCCGCTGTCTCAAGTCGGATCGACGCTCAAAACTCGATTTAACGTTTCCTGCCGCCGGCGGACCGAGTCCTTGGGACAAAGACTTTAATTGCTTTTATTGGAAAAGTTTGCCATTTAAGGTTACACATAATCGGCCACTGGGACAGTGGCTGGGCCGGCGCGGGCTGGCCGGTTTTCGACGGCCGGCTCCGCGAGGACCGCAGTGCGGCGCGGCCGCCTGAACGCGCTGTGTTTGTACCGCTGGGAAGGAGAGGCCGGTGCCGCGCTCCTCAGCCACGTCCATGGCACGGCAGGGCCGCCGCCGGTCACTCCGGACACCCCGTCACACTGTCCCGCCCCACACGGCCGCGGCTCGTCACAGGGCGCCGCGGCACGTCACAGGGCGCCGCGGCACGTCACAGGGCGCCGCGGCACGTCACAGGGCGCCGCGGCACGTCACAGTACGTCACGGCACGTCACGTCACAGTGCGCTGCGACACATCACAGTACACCGCGGCATGCCTCGTCACTCACATCACGGCAGGCGGCTGCTCGGCTGTGCTCGCGTCACCGCGCGTCTCCGCCCGCGCCCAGCGGGTCCTCATTTGGCACGGACGGACACGACTGATGTCCGGCGGCTGATACAGTCGCAGAGTCCTCTAACACCACTGCGCCACGTCTGTCTGCTGCGCGCCATGTGCGTCTGCGGTGCGCCGGCGGCGTCTACCAGCGGCTGGTGTCGGGGCTGGGCGTGCCCCACGCGTCGGGCACGGCGCCGGGGCAGGCGTCGACGCCGGCGGGCGGCAGCAGGGGCGCGGGCCGCGGCCGCGCAGACTCGCACGGCTCGCCGCTGTCGCCGCGCTGAGACATGAAGTAGAGCACGTTGGAGAGGCCGTGGTGCGTGTCACCCGAGCTGTCCTCCGCAACGCACCCTCGGTCCTCCGGGACGATGCTCACCTGTGCGGAGAGAGCGGGAGGTTAGTGCTGGTGTTCACCGGTGCGGAGAGAGCGGGAGGTTAGTGCTGGTGTTCACCTGTGCGGAGAGAGCGGGAGGTTAGTGCTGGTGTTCACCGGTGCGGAGAGAGGAGTTTAGTTCTGATGCTCACCGTAGGAATAGTGGGAACTGGGAAGGTTAGATGGGTCAGATTGTAATGAAGTCTGGCGAATTTGAGGACAGACTGCACTTGTATGGTTGCTCACTTCAGGATACGATAAGCAGTTTTTTTAAGTTGTATGCTATTTGTATTACTTTTCAATGTGTACAAATAAATAAGTTCGGTTTGTAGATTTTAATAAACTCTTCAAAGCGTCATTGTTGCCAGTCTGGATGCGCCCGAGGCGATCGTATGAGCGCGGTGCCTCTGTGTCCGAGTGGATATCCGCCGCCCTGCGGCATTCTCCGAACACAGAGCCATTCATCAGTGTGATAATTGCGCTGTCATAGTGATCGCGGCGCGATTACGACAGACTCGGGGTCCTCGCCCTCGGCTCTCTCACACTGACGCCACTCTGCGGCGCCGATACCGCCCGGGAGGTGATGGGCGCCTCGAGTTAGTCCCCTAGTTGTGTGGAGGGCGCTGAACAACCTTGGTAGTCCTGGCGCCCATAAGCCCCAATCATCATCATAGTTCCGGAGAGTGTGATGACTGATGAGCGCATTGACCTGTGTCTGCAGTAAATCAAGATTCCTTCCTCTCCAGCCAGAATCAGTGCGAGTCGTGGCCGTCAGAGCATTGCGGCTACCGCCGTGCAGGTCTGATTTGCAGGTCTGATTCGGTGGCGCTGATTCCGGCGCATTTCACGCCGGCCTGGCCCGCCTCGCCACCCGACCATCTCCCTCGCGCGCCGGCAGAGGCAATCGAAGCTGGCAGCTGTCCCGCCGCCGGCCGCCGGCCGCCCGCCGCCTGTTATGAGGAAAACGTTCTCCGGCGGCGGCGGTGAGGGCGGCGGCGGAGCGCTGGGACCTCACCAGTCCGTCCCCACCAGATCGGCCGGCCACTGAATATAGATCTTCTCGTCGGCGGCCCGAGCGGGACGGACTCGCGCCGACGTTATTGTTTTCGCTATGGTGATGCGGCTGATGGTAGCCGTCGCCGGCGCCCGCTGCCGACAGCTGTGTCAATCTGGCGGGGATGTTTGTTTTAGTGGCCGCGAACTTCAGTGGTGACAGACGAGAAGCCGCGATGTTATGCAGCGGAACAGAATAGCCAAGGGCAAAATATACATAGAAGTTTTCCCGTTTCCGGTATCCTTCGGTGGGTTCATATCGACCCGAGCAGTCTGCAGAATAAACAAACAACGATTTCTTTTGATAGCCTCAATTCTAGCTTCAAATCTACGCGTTTATGTTATGCGTGCTAAACAATATACCGGGGCTTGGTGTTTCCTTATTTTTCCTAATAAACAAACAGTTCGTGAACAGTTCATGAATAGTTCGTGAACAGATGTGTTCATGAACCAATGACGTCATCAGCTGAAAATAAATAAACAACGAACAGTTCATGAACGTTCATGAACTGTTCGTGAACAGCAAAAAATTGAAATTTACATGTCATTGTATTATATGAAATCGATTCTCTCCAGATTCGTGGCAATAGAAGCTCATTTTAAAGTGATAAAGGTATATATGTTCTGTTTGATTAAAGGAAAGCTGTTTTACGATAAATTTAAATCCAAATCACAACGCTGTTCTACTGGTCACCGTACCAATCACGACATAATCACAGCGCGATTAAGAACTGAGATGAATTCCTGACTAGCCAAAATAATATAAAATTATTGTTAGGTGTTTACTTTGTTACCACAAAAGCAAACAAACATTTAAATAGCATTTAAAACAAATCATTGATAATTTATATGCCTTTTCATATACGTATTTGCTTGCCACCTGGTGGCATTGAAAGAAACTAATTGTACACCATAGTTCAAACGGAATTAATACGGGTGTCGTGTAATTTTTAACCCCAACACTGCATCAATAGTATTAATTTAGTCATGCATTGCCACGAATAGTGATCATGCTTCAAATAATTAAAGATCAGATAGCTAAAGATGATATCAAAGGATAGAAAATGAAGAAATGATAAATTTATATTTGTTCATGAACAGTACATGAACGTTCGTGAGCTGTTCGTGAACAGTCATGTTGTCGTGAACAGATGACCTTGGTTACGAGGTTCGGAAACAAACACTGTTCATAAACTGTTCACGAACACATTGGCAAGCATGAAACCCTGCAATATACCATCAGGCAGGAGTGAATAAGTATTACCCCTGCAGGCGAGGAAACATTTACCCCAGCTCACGCATCACCTCCCTTCCCTTGGCAACGCATCGGAACCGCCTTTTCACCACACTTCCCTGGCAGCTCCCCGCCCATATCCTAACGCCCCGGGGTCCTTTGACGCCGTACTCACCTCGTCTTTCTGCTGAGAGTAGGAGATGGACGAGTCCTTCCTCTGTCTGCTGAAGGGGTAGACGGCGCCTCTGCGGTAGCGCCAGAGGCAGACGGCGCCGGCCAGCAGCGCCAGGATCACTCCCACGGCGGCGGCCATCGAGCCGACCAGCGCGGCCATCGTGCCACGCGCGCCCGTCGGCACGAAGTTGACGCGGCCCGCCTGCGCCATCGGCGGCTCCAGGTCGGCGTTGGAGGTGTGTGTGGCGGGCCGGTCACCGGCGAGAGGCGGCAGTGCCGGCGAGGCGGGACGTGCGGTGGACGGCCTGGGTTTAGGTGGTGTCGGCCAGTGGGGGATGTAGGACAGGGTGGAGGTAGGAGTGGAGCGCGGTGTGGTGCGGGTAGGAGGTGGTGTGGTGGGCGGTATAGGTGGCAGGGTGATTGGCGTTGAAGACGGTGGGGTGTGGGGTGTAGGTGTGGTTGCTGGGGACCTGCTGATGGTGCGGGTGGTGGCAGTGGAGGCAGTAGTGGAGGCAGTAGTGGTGGTTGTGGTGGTAGTCATCGTAGTCGTCGTTGGTGTTGTAGTAGTGGTTGGCGCGGTAGTAGTAGTAGTTGTGCTGATGGTGCTGGTTGATGTGGTGACTTCTGTCGCGATGGTGCGAGTGGGCTGGCCGGACGTTGGCGGTGCCGTCACCACCCTGGCCGTGACTGGGGGCTCGGGCGACTCGGTCCCGCTGGTCACCGCCGCTTCTGTGACCCCCGTCTCCGCGTCCTCGGTGACTCCCGCCTCGTCCCCCGGCTGCGGCTCGAAGTCGCTCTCCTGTAGCAGCGCCACAGACTTGAGCAGCAGCCGCGGCGGCGTCCGGCACCGGGCCGAGAACGGACTGTAGAACTGCACAGAGCCGGCGGCCATCCAGTCCCTGAGCCACATGATGTCCGGGTCTGAGCAGTCCCAGCGGCTGCCGCCCAGCTTCAGCAGCTGCAGCCGCGGCAGCAGGCGCGGCAGGTCGGACCGCAGCCGCCGCAGCTCGTTGTGCATGATGTTGAGCTGCTGCACAGAGCGGATCCCGTGCAGCAGCTGCCCGGAGCCGAGCACGCGCTCCACCAGCTGCGGACTGTCGAGCAGCTCCAGCCGGTCGAGCCGCTCGAGCGCGTCGAACAGCGAGTCGGGCACCGAGACGTTGCCCGCGATGCGCGACATGCGCAGCGTGGTGACGGCGAGGAACGGGGCGAAGGCGCTGGGCTCGATCACCGTCAGCGGGTTCTGCGACAGGTCCAGCGACTCGAGCGCGATCAGGCCCGAGAAGCTGCCCGCCGAGAGCCGGCCGATCCGATTCGCCTGCAGGTCGAGGTTCTTGACGCTGCCCAGGCTGCAGAAGGCACAGTCCTCGACGACGGTTATCTTGTTGCGCTGCAGAAACAGCTGCTCCAGCGCTGCGAGGCCGCGGAAGTCGTTGGCTCGCAGCGCGTCGATCCTGTTCTCCTCGAGGTAGAGCGCCTTGAGACTGGGCGGCAGGCTGGCCGGCACGCGCTCCAGCTGGTTACCGTTCATCCAGAGCCGCATCAGGTGCTCGTGCCGGCCGAGCGCGTCCTCCTCCAGCTCAGTGACCCCGGAGTCGTCCAGCACCAGCAGGCCCAGGTACGGGTAGCTGTCGAAGTCGCCGCGGCGCAGCACCGTGAAGTTGTTCTTGGCGAGTCGCAGGTCGCGCACGAACTGGGTCAGCGACTGCGGAATCCGCGTCAGACCCACGGCCGACACGTCGATGTACTGCAGGCGCGAGCCGAAGAACTCGAGGCGACTCAGGTTGCCCAGTGGGTTGTGGCTGAGAATCAGGTGTGCGAGGCTCGTCAGACCCTGGAACGCGGCCACGTCTATTTCGGAGATGGCGTTCGAGTCGACGTTCAGGTACTGCAGCTTGCTGAGCCCGGCCAGCGTGTGGGGCCCCAGTCGCGTGAGGTTGTTGCCCCTCAGCGTCAGCTGCTCCAGCGACGTCAGCGCTGCGAATGCACCTTCACACTCGCAGAGCTGGTTCGAGGACAGGTCCAGGTTGTGCGCGCCTGTAAGGCCGGCGAACGTCTGGCTCGACACGACAGCTATCTCATTCTGGCTGAGGTCGAGCTTGCGCAGCGCTGCGAGTGTGAGAAACGTGCCGTTCTCGACCGTAGCGATGCGGTTCTGCGGCGCCTTGAGCTCGGTGAGGTTGGCGAAGTCGCTCAGCTGACTGACGCCCAGCGCCGGGATGACGTAGTTGCGCAGCTCCAGCCTGGTGACGCCGCTCGGGATGCCGTCGGGGAAGCGCCAGATGGTGTCGCCCACGCAGTTGACGCTCAGCTGGGCGTCGCAGTAGCAGGAGCTGGGGCAGCCGTCCTGACCGCCGGCCGGCGCCGCCAGCGCCAGCGCCAGCACCAGCGCCAGCTGAGCGGCCGCTCGGAGCATGGCTGCGCGTCAGGCGGCGCCGGGCTCGCGGCAATCTCTGCTGGCCGCCGGCGCCGCGCCGCCGCGCCGACCCATCTATCTGGCCTCCGACCTCCGACCTCGACCGACCGCCGACCGCCGACCGCCGACCGCCGACCGACGACCCAACGCCCTGCAAAGCACGAACAGGAAACGCGATTAGTGCGGCGATTGTTTTCGCCGCGGCCGCCGAACGCCTGCAAAAAGCTGGCGTTGCGGCCCGGCTCAGCACCGGCTGCTGCTGCTGCTGCTGCTGCTGCTGCTGCTGCTGCTTCTGAGTATGGAGATAGCGCCGTGGTTCAGTACTAATGGTGACGTGTTTTAGCCATCACGGGGTAACGGGGACAGACTCGTAAATAAGTTGTTCAGACGTCGATGGGCGTGATTCCATTCAGTCAGCATTTGGGTGACAATGGTATTTTGCCGAAATAGATGGTGGTAAGGTGACGGACGTTATGTGGGCGTATTGTGCTAGGTCAGCTGGACCGTTTCTGTGTGTACGCCTCGTCAGAGAATTAACAAGTATTGCTATACATGTCATTTGAGAAATGAAAGGAAGTTCTATGCTTCAGTAATGTCAATCGAGCAATAATCCTGGTAACTTGTCTGGTAACGTATATTAAAGATTCAAGGATAAAATATTATTCCGTTTGCGGGGCAATATTTCAAATGCAACCCGGTGCCCGTGGGATATTTCTTTTGGATGGTTTGTGGCATGCTGGGCCGGCTCATGCAAGTTTCAAACTTTCGGCATCTCGAATTCGAACCTGACGACCCAGCCAGATTTGATGACACAGGCTTAACATGGATAATTCATCACGACGCTGTTGTCAGCGTATGGGCTCAATATGACCTCAGCAGTCGCCCTCCCCCCCCCCGCTTCCCCAGCCTCTAATAATATGCAAACAAAACTGTTGTCGGCAGCTTATCATCTGCCTAAGGTCATCAGATGTGCCGGCTACCTCAGGTCCTCTGATGTGCCGGTTACCTCAGGCCATCTGGTGTGTCGACTACCCCAGGTCATCTGGTGTGCCGGCTACCTCAGGTCATCTGGTGTGCCGGCTACCCCAGATCATCTGGTGTGCCGGCTACCCCAGACCATCTGATATGCCGGCTACCCGGCCCAGATCATCTGGTGTGCCGGCTACCCCAGACCATCTGATATGCCGGCTACCCGGCCCAGACCATCTGGTGTGCCGGCTACCCCAGGCCATCTGGTGTGCCGGCTACCCACAGGCCATGTAATGTACCAGCTACCCCAGGCCATCTGGTGTGCCAGCTACTCCAGTGGCCATCCGTCAGCCGGCCTTCGGACTGGTGCGGTCCTCTTGGCGTAGTCGGCTGATCCTGACGCCTCTAGTCAGGTCACGTCCTGAGGACGGCTGTTGGCGCGAGCCACTCATGTGATTGGACACGGGAGGGGTCGACCCGAATTTGCATAGCCAGCGGGAAGTGCACTGGATGAGCTGTATGTTTTTATTAGCGTTTTACAGCCGCAGAGCCGAACTGGGAATTGCAGCGGGTTGGCACAGTAGCTTTACAGCGCTTAGAGTTTCGCCCAGAAATACGACTACGTGTTCCGTGCTTGTGCTGTTTTTTTTTAGAGGGGGGAGGAAACTGAGTATACGGCTTGTTGTTGTCTGTTGTTTTATGCACAGCGTGGTTTGTCATACAACATGAATATAAATTAAACACTCTTAGTTACTTTATACACGTTTTCCTCGTATAGCGGGAGTTGAAATATGTGTTATCCATAATTACTTACATTTTGTCATCTCACTTTTGTTCTCATTATGTGTTCAAGTATTCGCGCTTCCATCGTTTTTTGTACCTGACATCAGAGATACTGCAGTTTCCGTGTCAATCAAAGCTCTGAAAGCTGGGATACAATCTCCCGTCATGTTTTCAGCCGCCCGGTTATTCGGTATTCCTACCACCGTAAATGTCACTTACCGCATCCAACACTGCTCCGTCTAGAGAAACGGCGCCGTGTCGGCGCTCTTCGCCCCAATCTCAGCCGAGAAGTACGGGGAGCCGATCGCGAGCTGGCGACTGGCACGCTGCCAGGCGGGCAGACGGCAGGCGCGGAGTGCGGACACGGCCTGCCAATATAGCCGGCACGCCCTGCGCGCTGACTCGCCCGCCCAGCTGTAAAACATGTCCAGCATTCACGGGGCGGCCGCCGCGCTGGCGTGCGCTGCGGTACGGGAGGTGCCGCGCGGGTGGGAGGTTGGTGGGGGGGGGGGGGGTGCTAAGGGAGGGCCGGACGGGGCGCACTCAGTGCGGCAGTGCCCCCAGGCGATTGCTGCAGGGCGGGGACTGCTGATCTCAGCCAGCAGCCCCTCCGGCCCCGGATCCCGGGGTTCCGGCCCCGGATCCCGGGGTTCCGGCTCCGCTCCCATCCCGTCCACCCCAGTCGAGGCGCTCGCCATTAGGGAGGTGGCGGCGGTATTTTTCGGCCGCCGTGGGATAGAGCTGGGGAGCCCCGGCAGCCGCTGATTTATTTGCGGCGGCCGGCGCGGAATAAAAGTAGCCGCTAATGGGGCATCTGTCAGCCGGTCTGCGTCCCCGAGTCAGGCCGGCCTGAGAGCGCCGCGGAACGGGGGTAAGAACGGCCCCGTCAGCCCCTCCAGCCCCACCGCCCCCCACCGCCCACGCCGGCCGCCACCGCCACCGCGCCACCGCCACCGCCCCCGCCTCCGTCTCCGCCTCCGCCTCCGCCTCCGCCTCCGCCTCCGCCCCGCCCCCGCATCGGTGAAATGGCTGTTGTTGAATCGGAAAGAAAGCTGCACGATAACGGAGTAATGGTACCGCTGGGAATTTGACGAGCCGGTTGGAGAGTGGCAATGGCGCTCCGTTGCCGGTAGCTCTGCGACAGAGACGAAAATAGACAAAAGCTTTTCAGAGGCATTCCTGTCTTTCTGAAGTTATCAAATATACACGTGTTGCTGTGGGATATTATAAACAAAGTGTTGTTATATTGATTCTGATATTTTGTCTTGAAAACGTCATTAACTTTGTATTTAGATTGACATTTTGAATTTCGGGTGATGAAGTTATCATTGAACAATAGAGGAAACCTCTAGCTTGTTAACTGTCATATAACACAATGTTTTTAACACTTCTTGTGTTCTTGAATACAAGCAATTCATAGCTTTACAAACAAGTTTTTCTTATCACGGGTTTCGGAAAGTGGTTTTGAAATAAAAAAGATAGGTGAAGATTGTAACAACAAAATAAAAACCTTGTTTTTCATTTATTGATAAAAAAAAAACACAGAGTGTTGGTAAATGCAATAGCAAGATTATAAAAAAACAGACATACCAGACTCTCAGGCAGACATGTGCTCAAATTTCGAAACAGATCCCGGGATCTGATCTCTGGGTTCTGGATCTCGGATTCTCTGTGATCATTTACCCACCTTTAAAAAATGTGGATGGATCCACTGGGATCATATATCTGTCTTCAGCATTGATTAACGGATCCCTCGGGATCCGAGATCGTTAGCAACATTTTGCATTGGGGTCCACTGGGTGCCGCGATTATACAGATATATATTTTTTTTCTGATTATATATTGTAATTGTCAGTATTTTGAAATTAGTTATAAATTTAACTAATATGGGATACCGTTACTCACGTTTTGTTCAAAATGCTAAATTATGTCAACAATAAATAACATGAACTACCAATGACATGGACTACAAAAAATCCTTCTTTCAGATCCATCCACATGTCTGCCCTCAAGGTGAATCTCCTAATTAGTGCACACAACGTGACGAGGGATGACGTCATCGGAACAAAACCAACAAATAAGAGTGGACCTTGACAAGGCTTACTAAACAAAAACTTGAAAACTAAGACCAGACTGTGTCTGAAAAATTTCGCTCACCATAGTTTTTCACAGCACAAATACGAAAAGTTTTTGCCATCGTGTTGCGGGATTTCGCCTTCTCTTTGCCGAGCTGACGCGTCGAGTCCCGGGCCCAGAATCGCGACAGTAGCGTTCGGTCGCCGTTGTCCCGGGCCCAGAATCGCGACAGTAGCGATCGGTCGCCGTTGTCCCGGGTCCAGAATAGTGACAGTGGCGATCGGCCGCCGTTGTCCCGGGTCCAGAATAGTGACAGTGGCGATCGGCCGCCGGGGAAATGGCCTAATGCTGGCTGGCGCGCGGCGGCAGCCGTGGCGCAGCTGTGTCGATGGTAATGAGCCGTGCGATGCGTCGGCCCGCGCCGTATCGCAGCCGGGTCCCGTCCACTATCGCAGCCGGGGCCGGGGCCGCTCCCCAGCATCGCAGGCGGGGCCTGGGCCGCTCCCCAGCATCACAGACGGGGCCGGGGCCGCTCCCCAGCATCACAGACGGGGCCGGGGCCGCTCCTCCCCAGCATCACAGGCGGGACCGGGGCCGCTCCCCAGCATCACAGACGGGACCGGGGCCGCTCCCCAGCATCACAGACGGGGCCGGGGCCGC